>PVHX01005353.1:42184-113638 GCA_004024805.1 Geosciurus inauris
ATCTCCTCTCTCCACTCTCCCCCATCTCTCTCTCTCCTCTCTCTCTCCTCTCTTTTCTCTCCCCCCTCTGCACCCCTCTTGCCCCCTGCACTCCGCCCTCTCTGAGTCCCATTACTGTGTCTGAACTGATCTGCCGACACTGGGGGGTCTCCTGGTGGAGGATCCTTTTGTCCCTATGGTGAACCCCCTATGGCCTGGCCTGTATTCAGGGCACCTACCAGCTTGTCCCTTCCTTCCTGTGTCCACGCCCAGGAGAGGAAGAAACCCCTTCCTGCAGAGGGTGCAGGAGTGCTCAGGTGCTGCACAACCACTCCAGCAGGTCAGGAGAAGGACCCTGGCCAAGAGAACCTCCCAGGGGGGACATCCACCCATCAATGGGGCAGGAGAGGTCATGCTGCAAGGTGGGCAGGCCCGAGTCATGGTCCTTGGAGGCTTTGGCAATCATGTTTCCAGGGCTTCAACCCTCCTGGCCTCTCAGGTTCTCCCTGTGACTTTGCCATGCGATCAGGCCTCAGGGATCTGTGCACACACCCCTTGCCCTGGGCTGTGTGGGGTCTGGCCTCAAGGCACCTCCAAGCTTGTGTGCTGCTTGCCTTTCTCGTGCCCTGCCTCCGCCATGTCAGCCTAGCTGTGCTGGCTTGCTGGAGGATGGGGCAACGAGAGCAGAGCTGGGTTACCCCGTCATCCTTGCCGAATCCCCTGAGATGGGAGAAAATGCAGGGGAATTGGAGAAAGCACTCTTTCAGCTTGTGTGGGATGAGAGACACCCGAGGACCCTGGCCAAGAGAACCTCCCTGGGGGACCAGCCTAGGTGGCCAAACCTCAGGACCATGAGCTGGGTAAGTGGTCGTTGTTTTAAGTCCTGGGTTGGGTTGTTACACAGCAGTAGCTGACTGATAGAGAAAGGAAATTTTAAAGGCAGTGCTTGAATTTTTCAGGCCACCATCAGTGAAGAAAGGAAGGATAGAGAGAAGGAACAAAGGCTGGAAGGAGGGAGGAAGGAAAGAAGGCTTGCTTCCCAGGTGTTCCCTTCCTAGCATGTGCCTCCCCAGCTTGATTTTTGCCAGACGTGCCAGGCCATCTGCTCCTGCAGGCCCCAAACAGAGCTCAGTGGAATGCCGCCCCACAGCCTGCTTGTTTGGGTTTGGATCTGGAGTGACCTCAAAAAGCTCAAGTGATGGAAGTGTGGTCTTGGTGCATCAAGGGTCAGAGGTGGCCCCTCAGGCCGTCTTCAGCTGTGACCTCATCAGTGGATTGATCCACTGATAGCCAAATGCACTACGGTGGTCACTGTAGGCAGGTGGGTGTTTCTGGAGGAAGTAGGTCACTGAGGGCGTGGCTTTGGACTATATCCGTCCCTGGCCACTTCCTTCCTGCTGCCCTAGCTGAGCAGCTCCCTCTCCGTGCCTCTCTGCCATGAGGCTCTGCCTCATTCAGGCCCAGAGCAGTGGAGGCAGCCACGGAGGGCCGGACCTCGGGAGCCGCAAGCCCCAGGTAACCTCTTTCTCCCGCATGCTGCCTTGCCAGATATGTGGTCCCAGTGATGGGAAGCTGCCTGACAACCCCTTGACAACAGCTGCTTCTGCAGACCTCACCCAGGATGCACCTTCTCCTTAGGGGCTGCCATCCCCCGAGGCCCTGGGGAGTCTCCCTGTGCCTCAGCTTGCTTCAGACATGGGCTCGTCTGTAGTCTTACCTACTCCTGACCACCCTGCCAGGCTGGGCCAGGCGGGGCTATGTGTGGACAGGGATTCCACTTGCTGACACTCGTGTGCTGGCCCTGCCCTGCAGAGCCTTCTGTGGGTCACTGGCTCTGTCCTCCCAGCAGCCTTCTCCAGCACGCACAGCAGCCAGCGGATGTCCACGGGGAACGAGTGGCTGAGAGGCTCAGGCAAGAGGTGGGGGTGGAGGGAGCAGCCGTTAGCCTCCCAGGAGCTGGCAGGTGACTCAGCAAGTGGCAGGCATGCAGGGGGTTTGGATGGATGTCTGTGGGCAGACCGAAGGACAGGTGGTCAGAGGTCACTCTCCAGGCCTTGGAAGATTGCAGATGCTTGCAGATAAGACTTGTGCACTTGAACTTGAGGTTGCTCTGGGAGGCAAGCATTGGCTCTGCCGCTGCCTGCAAGGCTGCCCCTCCATCTGAAGTGGGGGGCGCTTTGCTGTCCAACTTCCTGGCAGCTGCTGCAGCTGAAGGGGGACCAAATAGGCTCTTCATCCTGCTGGCCACGGTGCTCGTGAAGTCATGCTGCCGGCTCGGGGCGTCGCTCGTCTGGACACGGCTTCCTCACTGCAAACCCCAAGTCTGCCTCCGTGGACTGAATTCGGAAGCAAAATGCGCGAAGCCTTGGCCTGTCATGAAGTGTCCATCTATAAAGCCAGCACAGGTGCTGTGCCGCCTGCCCCCAGCCAGCGGGCATCTGGCTCCAGCGGGTTCTCTGACGGGGCTGGGAGGCTCCAGCATCAGGTGCGAGGTTCCCATGGCCCACACGGCTGGCCTGCCCGCTCCACATGGTCCCAGCCTGGGCTGGTAGGTAGAAGTTGTGGACAGCACTGGAGTGGGGCCACGTGTCCTGCCAGTGAGACTGGCCCTGCCGTGATGGGGGTGGAGGGCTCCCGGCTGGGGGACTCTGGCAGTTGGTTTTTCTGGGAGTGAAGGTTCTCCGCTCATTTCAGGCTCGTACGTGAGTTACAGAAATCCCCCGTTTCAGACAAATAGTCTAACAAGAAGAAAATGACTCAGCGTGCACTTTATGTAACAACCATCAGGATAATCGACACTCGTTTTGATTCAAGGTACAATATTCTCTGTAAAAAAAGACATGCTCTGCTTTCTTGAACGTTTTTGAAAGGCTGAGAGTTGAAGCTCTTCCCCCAATAAAAACGAAAAACCTGGCTCTCCATCAAAATAGAAAAATGTAGCAGAAGCAGGAAACCGTCTTCCAGATGATGCAGGGGCCTCTTCAAAGCCCAGGTTTCGTGTCGGGCAAACAGCCGCAGTGGTCAGTACTTACCAGGTCCCCCGGCTGTTGGCAGAGGGCCAACAGGGAGCAGAAAAGCCCCAGGGACCAGTGAGCTGCATCCTGGGGCTGATCCCCGAAGTCCCTTGCAGCTGGGGTGCTCCTCCGCAGGAGGGACTCCCCCTTACCATCCTGCACGCGACTCCCCAGCCCCGTGGTGCTCTCCCACCTCTGCCCTCCTGTCTTCACTGCTGTCCCCACCAACCTGGGCCGCTTCACTCTGTTTCTCTGTGGGAGACCAGGGATACCCTGGTGGCAGGCCCAAGTCCCCTCCGTCCCCGCACCTCCAGGTCCCCGTGGAGGGAGGGACGCGCAGTGCCTACCGACCCTGAAGTGCCCGGTGCTGCCCTGGCCCGCGGCTCCTTGAGGGGATCTGGGGTGGCGCTTTGGCCCTCAGAGGTGGGTGTGCCTCCCGCCCTCCGCCCCCTCCCACCTTTTCTACCCCATAGGGGGTGGGGGCTGGGGCCGCAGGTGGCTGTGGACTGAGCTACAAGCTCAAGTCCTTCAGCTTCCTTCCCTTCTCTGGAGGTGTCCCCAGCTCTCTGACCACCGGCCCTTCCCTCTGGGGAGAAGGCAGCCTGGGTCCCCCGGCTCCTGCTGGGTTGGGGCATCAGCCTGGGGAGCACCCGTGGCCCCTTCTCTCTCACAACCAACGTCCTCAGGCCCGCCCACCTTGAACCTAGGTGCTGGCACACTGGTCCAAACCCTCACAGGCCAGGTCCACCTGGAGGCCTGGGAGTGGGTCTGGTGGGGCCGGCCTGGGCTTGGCCACCATGCCACGCCCGGGAAGACGTCTGCACGCACACCGGGAAGGGCGCCTCGTGTGATGTTAGTGTCCTCCTCTGAGTCTCCCTGGGACTCAGGGCCCTTCGCCAGCTCACCTGATTTAATCAATCATCTTTGTGATTATTGTTCTTATGCTCAAATGACTGTAACTCCTCAGGCTGGGTCCTTTGTTCCTACCATTCCCCCCCCCCCCCCCCCCCCCCCCCCCCCCCCCCCCCCCCGGCGTCGGGAATATATCCCCACTTTTTGGAAAAACAGGATGTTCCAGGTCTTTCTGGACATTTCCTCTGGAAATCCTTGGAGCCACTCTCCAAGGATTCCCCTGGTCTCTCAGATTGGTCTCCACTTTTGGGCAATGACCCCAGGTGCAGGAAAAGGTGCCCTGCCACAGTCTTTTCACGAGTGTCGACAATTTGTACTAACTCTCCCATTAACTCCCTCGGGACCAGGGGTGGGCAGGCCTGCGTGGCCAAAGCTGTGCCCCAGGCTGGCAGGTGGAGGTGACGTGGCTTCTGGGGCTGCAGCAGGAGGGCTGGCTCCACGGATAGCCCGCGTCTGCAGGCCCGTGCTCAGAGGCATGAGGGGGTCTCTCGTGGCTCCGTCTTTACTTTCTTCATGATTTTCTCCTGAGGGCCCCAAGCCTTCCTTTAGCACTGGGCCCCACACGGTGTGTCTAGGAGGAAGGGCCCCTGGAAGATGTCAGCCTCTCCTACTCCACAGGTGGGAGACCCTGAGATGGTGCTGAACTGGCTCTCCTAGTGCCCTGACCCCAGCAGCCCTCACGGAGGCCCAGGAAGCCCATCCCTGAATAGGGTGGTCATGGAGCTGGGAGTGGGACATGTCACTTGAGGTCTTAGTGACCTCACTGGGCACCGCTGTGCCAAGAGCCCGACAGCAGAGACCCAGGCCTTCAGGGACCCTGTGAGTGGCCAGGCTGCTGGGACAAGGGACGTTTCCTCCCACCCCCCGCCTGCTCCCTCCTCCCCCCACTCCTTCCTCCTTTTCTACTTCATTAATCAGCCAATGGCTGTTGAGCACCTGCTGTGGGCCAGCCAGTGTCACAGTTGGCCCACTGGACTCTGCTGAGCCCCAAAGGCACAGTGCTAAGGAACAGGTGACCCCTCCTGGAGCACCTGCTCCTAAGCACACCTGAAGCCAGGGGCATCCCAGACAGCCTTGGGCTGGGGAGGGGTCCTGACGGCAGGAGGAAGGGTGAGCACAGAGCTCCAGCAGCCTCTGGTGGCGGTGGGCGGCAGGGGTCCCTTGAGTCCATCCACAGAGCACAGCTGCCTGAGCACTCATGGGTGTGCCCAGGTGTGCTGCATGTGGCTATCTGAGAGGGGGAGGGCTGTGAGCCTTGACCTTTGGCAGCCGGGGACTCAGGGCCACTGACCTGCTGCCGTGGACAATGCCCAGGGGACCTAACCCTCGGAGCCTCGGTGCTCCTCTGCAGGACGGTCCTGAGGAGCTGGCCGCCAGGGTGAGGCGTGGGGCTGTGCCGTGTGGTGCCACGCGGGGGCTGCCGGGGCTCCTCTCCCCCTTTTGTTGCTCAGACTTTATTTTCACCACTAGGCTGCGTGTCCCTCAGGAGAGGGGAGCAAAAAACCCTGGCCCGTGCCCAGCAGCTGCTGAGCTGGCCCAGGGAGGGGGAGCCACGGGATTTGACCACTCCGAGGACAGTCCCAGCTGGACGAGGTGGAGCAGATGGAGGGGCCGGATGGGGCCTGCACAGCTGCCACCATGGGGGAAGTAAAGCATCAGATGGGGTGGAACTGAGGTCCTTACAGTCCCCTGCAGGCCACCAGGGCTGAGGATGTGGTGCTTAGGACAGCTGGCCTGGGCACACGCTGGGTACCAAGTGAGCGGCGCCATTGAGCTTTCATGCTCCCCGCTGTCAGGCATCTGCTCCTCCCTCTGCCGACAGCTCACCCCTGGTTCTGGGGGGTCCTGGGCTGCCTGGTCTTGTGCGGCCACCAGCCTGGGACCTCCTGAAGCCTGGCACCTCCCCGGGATGTGGCCCTGGGGGTACACTGCGACAGATGGGCCTGGGGGCATCACAGCTGCACCTCCCCAGGGCTGGCCTTTAGCCTCCATCTTCTCAATAAGGTGGGACAACTGCTGCCTCTGGGCCTCGGGGCCATGTGAGGAAAGGCGCTGTAGCCCTTGCTCACTGTCATAAACCTGCTGCCTTCTGGGAGGGTCCAGGCGGGGGCGCTGAGGGACCCGGCTGTCACCCCTGGAGGTGCCCTGCTCCTGCGGCTGTGTGTTGGTGGAGCCAGCTAACGTGTGCCACGGGCTGTACTGGATTTTATTTTTTGTTCTACCTTATGCTCATGTTTACTGGGAGCTTGCTGGGGTCGGGGTGCCCTGAACTGTCCCCATGAATATTTGTCATCCCCATTTTCCAGGTGAGGAGACTGAGGCTCATGGAGTCTGTGCAGGCATCCAGCTCAGCACAGAGCTGAGAAGAGGCGGGGTCTGGCCTCACTGCCTCCAGCCTGTCCCCTTGGTGCTGCGTCCAGGCAACAGGGACTCATGGAAGGTGCTTAGGCCCAAGAGCAGTCGCAGTGGCTCTAAGGTCCAGTTGCCAGAACACGCAGACAGCACTGCAGGGCACACCATCCCCGGCCAAGCTGGGCACTGCTCTAGGAGTGAGCAGCACCTGGGTACTGCTCAGTGCTGTCCTGAGCACCGCTGTGCCCGAGGGCCTGCAGCTGTGATAGCACCATTGTGTCTGGAGTGTTGGGGCCACCGCCAAGGCCTGTGCAGGGTGATGGGTCCCTTTAGCCCAGGGCTTCGTGGGGACCCACCTGCCAAGAGCAGACATGTCATGTGTTGAGCTCAGGGTGACAAGAACTGGGCCAGCCATACGGATGGTGGGTGGCTTCCTGAAGATTCAGAACATGGTCACTAGCCCTGCAAGGGGTGTGCCCACGGGGAGGAAGTGCCTTCATCCTCTGGGGTGGAGAGAAGGGGGCGCAGAGCTTCCACCTCGGGAAGCAACAGAAGAGGCAGAATCCTCCGAGGGAGTGGGCAAGGAGCGGTGCCTCCTGGACGTGGCCTCTGCAGATCCAGGGCCTCACTCCATGCCTGGGACTCGGCTCTCCCCTGGGCAGTGGGGGATGCTCTGCTCTCTCAGTGACAGAGTCCTGGGATGTGAAATCAGCACCCACTCTCGTCCAACCCTCACCACTCCTGGGAGAATGCTCCAGCCGGCCTGCGACCACCATTGGCCACAGGGAGACAGGCCATGTCTGCAGAGAAGCCCAGGTTCTGCAGAAAATGGCTGGCCCAAGGTGGGGAGGCTAGGAGGTGAGGTGAGAAGAGGAGGTGTAGAGGTTGGTGAGAAGGTGAGGGGTTGAAGAGATGAGTGAGGAGGTGAGGTGGTGAGGTGAGGTGAGGAGAGGAGATGAGGAGTAGAAGTGAGGAGAGGAGGTGAGGTGAGGAGAGGAGGTGAGGTGAGGTGAGGTGGGGTGGGGTGGGGAAGTGAGGTGAGGAGGTGATGAGAGAAGAGGAGGTGAGGTAAGGAGAGGAGGTGAGGAGAGGAGAGGAGGTGAGGAGAGGAGGTGAGGAGAGGAGGTGAGGTGAGGTGGTGAGGTGAAGTGAGGAGGTGAGGAGAGGAGAGGAGTTGAGGTGAGGTGAGGAGGTGAGGAGAGGAGAGGTGAGGAGCGTGGGGCACCTCCGTAGGTACGCGGGATGGTTGAGGCCACCTCAGGGCACCCTCAGCTCCCCTGACCTGGGCCAGGCCCTCCCCCATCAGCTCTGCCTCTCCTCCCATGAGGCTGAGGTCACAGCCCTGGAGGCCCAGCCAGTGGCCCTCCCAGCCCTACTGCCCCCAGGGTGGGCCTCAGTGGGCCTCGGTGGCCTCCTGCCTGCAGCCACAGGCGCCCTGGAGAGGTGGCGCCACTCGCGCCTGGCCTGGTGCCCTCACCTTCCGCAGCGGGGCTGATAAGAACTGAAATCCAAACTCCTGGCCTCCTGCCCGGGCACTTCCCTCCTTCTCAACGGTCCAGACCCACCCGTCCCCCTCTCAGCCTGTGAGCAGGGCTTGCTGAGCGCGGGCCGTGGCGTTGACTCAGGGAGCTGCATGATGCAGGAGCGGGAGGCGGAGAGACCCCCTGGCGCCCGCAGACTCGGACCTCGAACACTGAAGCCGCCCTGGCTTTTCCTCGTACGCGGGACTTTCTGTGGTTCCATAGAGCGCGATTCTTATTGGCTGCAGGTTTAGGAACCTGGCCCTGCCCTGCAGCACAGCCCCTCACTGGGGCACATGGACAGCATGGTCCCTTGTGGCACCTTGACAGTGCCACTGCCTGGCCTGGCCTTCCCAGGGAGGGGGACGCTGGGGCACGGAGGGGCTTTGCAGCACCAGTGGCCTGGAGCCGGGCAGGTCACTGCAGAGGGCAGGGGTCTCACTGTCTCAGGCTGGCGGGTCCTCGGCCGGGGATGTAGCTCCTGCCCATCCCGTTGGCCATCTCTCCTGGGCTTTGGCTGGGCACAGAAGGCGAGGGAGGGGCCCTGGCTCCCTCGGCCCCTGGACGCTGCGTCTGTCGTCGTCTGGCTGCTCACCAGCACTGGCGAAGGGCAGGCCTTGGTCCTGTGTCGGCTCTGTGGGGTTTCGGACGTTCTGTCTTCCCAGGCTTGCCTGCTCCCCAGGGAGCGGCCTCTCTCTGCCCCTCTGGGACCCTCGCCCTCGTCCTGGACCCTTCCCTGTGCCATCGGTTGGTCCTGTGGTGGCTGGACTGAGGCCTGGAGGTGTTTGTCTTGTGACTTTGAAGAATGAGAGCCACAGGCATGAGGCGGGGAGCAAAGCGGCTTATTAGAGAAGCAGGACAAAAATGGAGTGCCACAGGGGAAGGGCCCAGGCGCACCTAGAGATGTCCACGTGTGTGAGTCCTCCCAGAGTCCGCTGGACGAGGGCTATAGGGGAAGCATGCTTACACGGGACCTGGCTACCACGAAAGACACCGGCAGCCACAGCCTGTTCCGAGTCAGTTGGAGACCCGCAGATCTCCTGATCTCCCACGCAGGTAAACGCACTCTGGTTTTCTGGTGTGATTGGCCAGTTCTGCTCTTCATCCCTCAGACTGGCTAAAAGTTGTCATGTGGCACATGGGAGCCGAACCAGCTTCACCAAGAGTCCTAGGTGACAGACAGAGGGACTCTCCTACTACCACTGAGGTAGCACCAGTGAGAAAGCCATTTGCAGAAGTGCCTGAGACCTTCACCGTAGTTCAAGGAGACCCCTTGCCATTGGAAACTGATGATGCTGCTGATGTCTCTAAAGCCCACTCACAAGTCAGGGAACGACGCAGCGTGGTCTCATGTGTCATTGTCCTGGCATGACCCTTGCCCTGTGTACGCCTTGTCCAGTCCTGCCAACCCCCGCCGTGGACCACTAAACTGCCCTGGTGTGCAAGACCCCAGAGTCTGCTAGGCTCCAGATGGTCATGGAGGTACAGCCTGCCATGGAAGACCACCTGCTTCTCTGGGGCCCATGAGTGGTCTCTCTGGGGAGACCCTAATGATCCCTAATGGCAGCTAGGGTTTTACTTTAGAAGGGGAAATGAGAGCAGGAGACAGGAGAGTGTAGGCAGACAGGGAGGCCCCTCGGGAGCTTGCCATGGGCAGACAGCCCTCGACCAGCGACTCCAGAGGAGCAGGAACCCCAGCCAGTCCCTGAGGCCAAGCAGCGTGTGATCAACCCCGATTGACAGGGCGCATGGACACCAGCTGCCCTGGTGTGACTGGACCAAAGACCCGCTTCCTTCAAACCTCTAGCCTGGTCTTCCGGCCACGTGCCCCCTCCCCACCTCATCGTAGAGCCCCCTAGACAGCAGCCCCTGGCGGCAGCCCTCCCTGACCCCGCCCCTGCGGCAGCTCTGCTTTCTCTCTGCTTCTTTAGTAAATCCTGTGGCTTTGCTCTCACCCTTGGGCCGTGGACCTCATGCTTCAACCTCCTGAGACGAGGAACCCGGAACACCCTTCCCCCGCCCCCCGTGGCAGACTTGGGTGCAGTGTTGCTCCCTGGAGCTGAGGTTCTGGGGAGACGGCAGAGGGAAGCCCCTGGTGGCCTCGTTGCTGTGTGACCCATCGCTGTTGACATTGACCTGGACCCCAGGACACTGTGTGCTTGCCAGGCACGGAGTTGCTCTTCTTTCCTCTCCCCGCACCATGCCTGGGGCAGACAGCGCTGCCCAGCCCTGGCCAAGGTGTCAGGCCCTTTGTAGGTTGCACGGTGGCCGTCCAGGAGTAGCCCCGTCCCAGGCACTGGGATTTGAGGACGTGAGGGTCTTTGCAGATATAATTAAGGATCTTGAGATGGAGAGATGATCGCAAATTACCCAATGACAGGTGAGGAGGGTGTTTTTATATAAGAGAAGATATGAAATAAACCTGAGGTGGACCAAGAGGAAGGGCTAGGAAGAGGGCGGCCGTATGGTCAGAGGCTGGAGCCCCGTGGCCATGAGCCCTGGGGGCTGGAGTTGGTGCTACCCTGCCGGGGACTTGGCCTTGTTCTTTGGGCACCCAGAATTGTAAGAGGAGAAATGCGGGAGTTTCCAGGCCCCGTTCTGTGGAATTTCAGCACAGGTCAGCTGACCTCCCCCTTGCCCTGGGCCACCTCCGTGGCCTGGCTGGGGACCAAGTCTCCTCCACTGATTCAAGCCTTCGCACCCTGAGTCGCTGTGCTTTCCTCTTGTCCTTTACCTTGTCATGGGGTGTGCTAAGAGGGCCAGTGTCCTTGGTGATCGCCGTCCACACCAGCAGGTCCTTCTCTGCTGGCTCAGAGTGAGAACATGGTCAACGCCTGAGAGAAACCTGCTTCCCACCGCAGGAAACTGGCTGTGTCCTGCAGGAAACTGGCTGTGTCCTGCAGGACTCTCTCCACGGAACAGGAAGCCTCAACCCCGCGGAGCCCAAAGCCCTGGAGGTCAGCAGTGAACACTCCCTAACAGGTCACTTGGAGAAACAGCGGGGGAGCTGCCCTGCGAGGTCCCCAGTCTAGCACTTGGGAGTGGGGCAGATGGCCCGAGTCTGGGCCACTGGTTAAAACACGCTGTGCCCATAGGCGATGTCCAATGCTCCAGATGGGGTCCGTGGCGGCCCTTTCTAGTCTCTCATGAGGTCACCATGTCTGGGGCACAAGGCGGGCCAGGGAGCTCACGGACACAAGCCCAGCACTACACTTCTTCCGGAGCCGAGTGAGCGCCTCGGTCAGAAGTCCTGTGGAGTGAGGAGGACAGTGGTGGGCAGGCCTTTGGCAGGGCCACAGAGAGCAGTGCTGGCGAAAGCTTTGAACTGGGGAGGCAAGCCACATCCTGCACACGTCGTCTATCCCGCGGGGGCGTGTGGTCGAGGACGAGACCTCAGATCTCTCTGTGCCTGGTACAAAGTTACAGCTCCGGCATCTCTCACTGAGCCTCCTCTGTGGAGAGTCCTGTGGAATCAGCCTCCCAATATGGCGGCCCAGGGATGGTGCCATATGGGTGATTGGTGTTGGCCTTGGTGTTGACAGGTTGGGCGTACAGTGGTGACGGTGACCAGATGGCCTTGGTGAGAGGCCCATGTGTTGCCTCTCTCACTCCTGCCTGAGCAGTGAGCTGCACTAGGTGGCTAGGAACAGGACTGATTTCCACACTAGGAAGTGCCCTGTGTGGCTGACCACAAAGCCTGCAGTGAGCATGCCCAGAACACCTCCACGCTTGTGCCTACTCCTAGGGTGGCCAGTCACCTGTTCTCTAGGTGAGCCTCCTCACCAGCCTCCCAACTTGCTTTTGTGTTCAGGAGCAGCCTGGCTGTGCCCACGAGTGGGTGTGATCTGGACCCCAGGCACTCTGCCTTCCCAAGGGGATGACAGGAGCCTCAACCTCAGTTGGAAGGACCTGGAAGGCTGTGACCAAGCTGAAGTGGTGCCTTTGCAGCCTGCAGGGAGAGACTTGTCCTCAGTCACCATGCCTGGAAAAGACACTGGGAGCTGAGGCCAGTGGACAGGGAAGGTCAGAACGGAAATCGGTGGAAATCAGCTTAATTGACAGCAGCATTGACACTCGGCTCCCAGCTTTACCTCACAACACACATATATGTGCGTGCTCTCTCTCTCTCTCTCTCTTTCTCTCTCTCACACACACACACACACACACACACACACACACGACAAACTTCCAGCCAAATTAAATAAGAAAAAAGGACTCTAGGCTAGATACGAAAGGTCATAAATAAATAGTCTAAAAATTCTGATAAGTGGGTATTTTCTGGGAAAGCGTGGTCACTGTGGTCATGCCAAGACTAGAGGAGCGCCGGGTTCTGTCAGGTGGGGAAGCATCGCCGCGTCACCTCCCTGCTCAGTGCTGGGTCTTGTGCTTTTCCGGTGAGTTCTCTGCACTCTCAAGAACTGACAACACAGGGCTCTGCATATCTTTCCAGAGCAAAAACTGAGATGGAAAATGATCTGATTAATTTTTATGAAGCTTGGTTCAAATCAAAATCTATCCTACGGCGAGCACACAGGCCCCAGATCCAGAACCGCCAGTATAGACGTGGGGTCCCATCAGGACACCAGCAGTCAATACCCAGTGCCCTGGTCTGGGGAGGGGGAGCTGGTGTCACCAGGATGAACTCCGGAATTCAAGGCTCTGCAGCCAGAAAAGCAGCAGAGATCAGGACAAGGAAACGTGCCATGGATTAGATGGGATGCCTTGGTGCATGCTTTCCTGAGCACTCCTTGAGGCTTATGAAATGCCAGGTATGGCTAAATGCTAAGGAAGATGCACCTGGGGTACGTGTTCTCAATAGTTAAATTCAATTTCTTTTATTTGAAAAAGTCTTAGCAAGCTATCAAGAAAAGATATTTCTTAAATATGATAAGGAACCTGTGTGTCGCACGGCAACCCCCAGATGTGACCTTGGAGCACTGCAGACATTCCCACTGGAGTGGCTAGCAGGTGGAGCCAGCATAAGTACACTGGACACTGTCCCTGGGCCGCTGGCCAAGGTGACATGACCTGAAGTCCAAATGCAAGCTTTGGGCACTGGCAAGAGGAACTAGTGTCCATTACTTGCACTTGATAAGGCTGTGCACCTAGAAATTCAACACAGATCAACAGCAGGGAAGATTCCAGAAGTGCTGAGAACTTGCCAAATGGTGGGATCAATCTCTAGAGATGCTGGGCAGTCTTGTGTTCCCTCAGCAGTCAGCTCGAGAGACAAAGGGAGAAGAGATCCCCCAAAGGGATGCAGTACAGCCTGGAGGGCTTCCTCCAACACTGCATGGGGACGTTGGTGATGGAGCTGGACCTCTTCTGAGAGGCAAAGGACACTGGACTCCTCGAGACACCTGATCTTCCCGCCAGGCGAGGCCAGGCCTGCAGGAGTGGCAGGGCTCAGAGCTGCTGGACCCTGCACTGCAGGAGAGTGGGGTGAGCCGGGGAGGGCCTGCAGGGACAGGAGTGGCAGCCCTCCTGCAGGCTGGCCCAGGCTGGCGGCCACGGCCACTGCTGAGGGAGCTCAGGCCCAGTGGGCTGAGCTCTGAACTTTTCCAGCGAAGCCAGAAATTCAGATGCTTGGAAAGATGTCCTGGTTTTTAAATGTTGATGACTAAGTCAAATTTAAAACAAATAAATGATACTCTATGTAGGTCAAAAAGCACACAGCACGGGCTAGAGTCGGCCCTGCTGGGGGGCTTGCTAAGTTCTGCTCTCTACCAGGACACAGGTAGTTGGCAGCTGTCATTTGAGCCAGACCAAGTGCCACTGAGTGTCTCAAATGGTGGAAATGTTCGGATGTTCACGTGGTTGTGGGACCAGGGGGTGGTGGTGGAGTTACAATTTGCTCAGCTGATCTGTGTCCTTCCTGCTGTGACCTAGGCACTGGAGCCCCCCATGAACCTGGGAAGCTGCAGCCACAGCCTCCCCACCCCCCTGCAGTCAGGACAACCCTGAGACTGGCTCTGGGGACACAGCTGAAGAGCCTAGAACTTGACTGTCTCTTAGGTATCCTCGGTGACTGTGGTGGGGACAGGTCTGACCTGCTCATGGGGTCCCAGATGCTCTGGCAGAGGAGGGGAAGGTGACGGGGACCGTGGGAGTGCTTCTGAGGGTCTTCTGAGCTCAGAGCCAGGTCCCCAGGAGGAGGCGGGGTCAAGGTCCATCCAGTCATGGGGTGTGGAAGAAGCAGCCTGGAGAACAGGGCTCTCAGGAAGGGGCCTGGCGGGGGCTGGGAGGAGCCGGGCTGCAGATAAAGCTGGTGCTGGTGAGCGAGACATCCTGGAGGTCCCTGTCCCCATGCCATCTCCTAGCTGTGTGATGAGGGGTCGCTGACACATCCAGCTCTACCTGCAACCTGGGTCACCAGGAAGTAATACAAAATCAAGCTTCTGAGGAATTGTATTGCCAAGGGACCCTCCAGCAGCACCCCCTTACTGAAATGGTTACCTTGAGGAAATGGGTTTAGCCCCCAAACTCAACAGGCCCTCACGAGGTCATGTGGAAACCTGAAGTTCTGCCGAGGTTCCCAGAGGTCCACAGAGGGTCACAGCCAGAGTACCCCGTGGGGCTGCGTTGTGTCATTTGCAGACAGTTTGCTTTCTGTTCATGCAGAAGTGGGAGGCAGGTCTGGTTTGGGGGAAGCAGCCTCTGGAAATCCAGATGGGGGAAGGCTCCCGAGACCCTGGCACAACCACAGCATGCTGGCCTCAGCACATGGATGAGCCCGTGTCTCCAGGAAGCGCTCAGCTGGACAAGGACCAGCTCTGGGTGGAAGATCCAGTCCCACCCCCACACCCTGTCTGGGCCACAGCTGCCCAGCTGCTCACTGTAGTGCACCCAGCTTCCCGAGGGCCAGGCTCCAGCACTATGGCTCGTCTTCCCCTCTGGGTCCCCAGGGCAGTGTTGGGGCCCTTCTTCGTCCTGGAATGTCACTAGTGAGGAGGGCTGTCTCACCTCGTTGTGGGGAAACGTGGCCCTGCAGGTGAGGGGCTGGTCCAGGTGAGCCAGCTGTGCCCAGAGGTCTCCTTTAGCAGCTGCACAAGAGCCACTCGTGGTGACTGCACCTGAGGGAGTAGAGGACAGGGGTCCCCAACCACCTGAAGGAGAGCACCATGTTGCCGCACTGTGAGCACTGCCACGCTGCTACGGTAACCGGCCTCCAGTCCCAGGGCCAGCTCACGCCAGCATCCATGGGGCTCCCCAGCAAGGCTATTTTAGGGGCCTGTGGCCACGTTCATAACTGGCTCAGGGGGCCAATGTGGTCCTGGCCAGGGTTTCAGCTCTGCCCTGAGTGCCTTTTCCAGCTCCCTGAGCTGGGGCTGGCCACTCTGCCTCTGCATGGCCTGTCCCTAAAACGATGCTTCTCATCTTATAAGAGGCTTCAATGGTAAAGAGAGAAGCTGCGTTCCAAGCATCCAGCATAGTAGCTGCTCAGCAAACACCATGCAAAGGTCAGACCTACAGCTCAAGGGGTGGGTGTGAGATTGTGGGGCCGTGTGGGGTGGTAGAGTCCACTCCCAAGTACTGCTGTGTAATTCACACCCCTCGGGGAGCATCCAAGAGTGTCCGAGGCCACAGCCTGCCCTGTCCTCAGATGTCTCACTTTTGCTGCCTGGCACATCTGGCTGGGTGTTAATTTGCATTTTGTAATTTGCATGGCGAGGGCGGTGAGCCTGGTGAACTTGGTCTGCCTTTTCTGTTTTCTGGGTCACCCGTCTCTGTCTCTATCCCCCTTCCTGTTGCATTGACCTGGCGCCTGTTGCCTGGGAGGGTTCGGTGCTGCTCGGGGCCACAGTCCCTGTGGAGCTAGCGGGAGTGATGAGCCAGCCTCTGGCCCCGGCTCCTGCTGTTTGGTGCTCTGTTTTCACCCCAGGCGCTCTAACCCCTTTTATGGCAAAATGCCGATTTCTTCTGCATTTGCTTGTAAATATTTTAGTGTGTATTTTTAAAATAAGGAGAATATATAATGGGTCACAATGAGCAGGAGGTCTTGCCTTAATGGAGCTGAATTGATCCGCTGTTTTGCTGGGGTCAGTGGGATTGTGGCTGCGGACTCCTCTCCACTGCGAGGTCAGACAGTGACTGTCCTTTATTCTCCTTAAGTTTTCAAGTTGCATCTGCACATTTGAATTTTCAACTGCTGAGACTGGGCTTTGTGTCTGTCATGAAGAAGGGAGCCATCCATTCTCACCCACACAGTGCTGGCGGAGGGCAGAGGGAGCAGCCGTTCCACGGAGGTCTCCTCCACTGGGGTCACCTCCACATGGCTATTTGCATGGCGGGCATCTCCACAGTGGTGGGAACCCCTTCTGGGTGCTCTTTGTGGGTGGTGCTGCGGTCCCTGCCCAACGGCCCTTTCTGGAAGACACGGCTCTACGCAGAGGCTGGTGCTTGGGCAGGAAACCTGTCCTTCATGCATAACTGATGGCTGTGAAGGGTGTTCACCGAGACCCCGACGTGCTGGCCTGGTTCTAGGCTCTGAGGACTCCATCAGGGAACATAAAGTAAAATAAAAATCCTCATCCTCATTGAGGAATGCAAACTGAAAATCATAAGAAGTAAGTAGATTGTGTAGGATGTTCAGGTCACTAAGTTCTACAGGAAAAAGCAGAGAAGGGGAGGTGAGGGGTGGGGAGGGTTTTGTTGGTGGTGTTATTCCTTTAGTGTGTGTGCTGGGGATTGAAGCCTGGGGTGCTTTGCCACTAAGCTATACTCCCAGCCCTTTTGAGTTTTTTGTTTTGAGACAGAGTCTTCAGTTTTGGAGGCTGGCCTCTAACTTGTGATCCTCCTTCCTTAGCCTCCTCAGTGGCTAGAATCAGAAGCATGCACCACCACGCCTGGCTTAAGGTTATTTTTTGGTTTACAGAGGTGTGACTTCCAGGAAAATGCATCCCTTTTCTGTCTACAGTGGGTAGGTCAGGCTGCAGGGTGTTTCCATCTCCCCAGAGCTCCTCGAGTCCCTTCCTGGCCCTTCTCCCCTGGTCCTGGGCACAGAGTGACTGGAGCCTAGGGCTCCTTCCTTGCCGTGCTCTCTGGTGCCTGGCTTTGGGGCTGCTGGGTGCGCGGAGGCAGTGCAGTCACCTCGGCTGGCTTGCTGATCGCCTGCTGCAACTGTCCTGTCGTCTCTAACCATCGGAACAAGCAGCGCAGGCGTGCGGGTCTTTCCGCAGACGGGTGACTTTAAGGAGCCGAGGCTGCGTTCTGGAGGCGCTGCACCTCTACTGTCCTACGCCGACAGCCAGCACGGGTGTCCAGCTGCTGCGCTGGCCACGGCTGCTGCCGATTTCCGGAGCAGGGGCAGGGTGCTGGACCTTGGCCTCTTCCTCCGGTTGCTCACCTTGCTGAGGCCGATCCCAGGTGCTGACCACCCGTTCCGATGTTCTCCTTTGTGAACTTTCTGTTCACACCTCTTGGTTCTTTTTTTAAAAATTGGTTTTTCCCTTATAGTCACATTTCTTGTCGAGCTGGGTCTCTTGCCTGTGTGAGAGCCAGTCCTTTGTCAGAGATGGGAGTGGCAGATGTTTTGCTGGAGACCAGGCCTCGTCTTTCCATTTCCTTAGTGTTCTGGGCCGAGGATGCACAGCATCCTGGTGTCTTTCGCAGGGGGTTCTGTAAGTGCTACCCAGGACATTTACCTAACCACGTGTCACGAGGGACTTCTCCTCTGTGTCCAGGTTTGCAGGCCGAGACCTGAGTGTTAGGTCCACAGAGTCTTTCGTGTGGTTTCCAGAGATGGCTGAGTTTCTCCTCGTCTCTGCAGGTGCTTGGTGGTTCCAGCAGCTTCTAAAGCACACTAGCTCCCCGTTGTGAGCCCAGCTTTTCTCCTGAAAACCAGCTGGCCATGTACGTGTGGATGTATCTCAGGACTGTCCATCACACCAACGCCCGATGACCTTTGTCACTGTGGCTTGATAATGTGCTAAACTTGGGCAGAGGAAGCCTTTCAAATCTGTCCTTTTTTGGCTTTTTAAATTTATTTTTCACTATTTTCTAAAGCCACTTCAACACGCTTTTATCTGAACTCTGTCTTTGCATTTCAACGTAATTTTTACAATCCACTTGAGCCTATGATCATATCAAATACACAGCAATTTTGAGAAAGAGTTCACACTAAGGCTGGGGCTGTAGCTCAGTGGTAGAGCGCTTGCCTAGCATGTGTGAGGCCCTGGGTTCGATCCTCAGCACCACATATGAATAATAAAGGAATAAAATAAAGATCCATGAACAACTAAAAAAATATTAAAAAAAAAAAGAGTTCACACTAATAACACCGAATCTTTTCCAGCAACAGACTCAACACGTCTCTCCATATATTCTGATTCGTAATTTCTCTCAGCGAAGTTTTGTGGTTCTCAACTTATGAATCACATGTTATTAGAGTATCGCTTTCAGGACAGTATCACCAAAGGCATTTGCAAATTTCCTCTTGTGAATTCTAGTTGCCTGAGTGTAGACCACACAGCTTGTGTCTGTGACGGTGCTGGACTTCCACAGATTCGAGATGTGCTCACCTGCTAGCTCAGGGGCCCGTGTGTTCCCTGCCCCGCGGGGACCCTGGGCAGCACAGGCCGCACCATCAAACAGCAGGACAAGTGTCCTTCTCCTGCCAGGAGGTGAGGCCCAGCCTGCCCACCCCAGGCTCCTCACAGACGCCCCCCACCAAGCTGAGCCTGTTTCCCCCATTCCTTACCTGGTGAGTGAGTGTAACTTGGGGGTGAAAGTTTGTCACATGTGTTTGTTTTTCTGTCTCTGAGACAATCCTACCATATTCCTTCTTGATTCCTTTGATGTGGTGAATTCTGCAGGATGGTTTTCAGGGTTGAGCTGAGCGGGCTCTGGGGTAAAGCGAGGCCGTCGCCAGGTCTTACAGCTCATTGTTTACCTGGTTCCCGTCGCCGTGCTCTGTTGGGAGTTTTTGTCCCCGTGAGGCTGACGGGCACAGGCTGAAGCTTCTCTGTTCTGGGCCTGGTCTGGCGCTGGCTCTCCTAGAGAGGCCGGGAAATGCCTTCTCCTCCTGTTTTTGGAAGGTGTTTCTGGGGGACCGTCAGGACTTCTTTAAAATGTCCTCGATGTTCTCAGTGGAAACCCTCCCTCTGGACCTTTGGGGAAAGAAGTTCTTAATTAATTCAATTTCTTTAATTAACATGATCCAAAATTAGCTTTTAATTTTGCGATAGTTCTAGATTACAGAGAAATCCTAAGGGCAGTACTGGGTCTCCAGATGCCCACTTGGTGTCCCACGGTGCTAGCCTCTCCCATTAGGAGGTGACATGGACGTTTGTCACGCTGCACCAAGGTCAATGTGCCACTCTAACCCAAGTGCACCCAGCATTCAGGTTTCCTTGGCTTTTGTTTTTTGTTTTTTTAAATATTTTTTTTAGTTGTAGATGGATCTTTATTTTATTTATTTATATGCGGTGCTGAGAATCGAACCCAGTGCCTCACACATGCCAGGCAAATGCTCTCCCACTGAGCCACAGCCCCAGCCCAGGTTTCCTCGGCTTTTGCCTGACCTCTCTTTCACTTGAGAACCCCACCTGGGGTCAGGGTCGCCGTCACTCACTACACCACGATGGAGGGTGCTGCAGGCGGGGGAGAGCTGGGCCCACAGGGCCGCGGGGCAGCAGAGGCCAACGCCTGTGCAAGGGAGAGAGGACGGGACGCTGCTGGGGCGGGCGCTGGCCTGTGAGGCCTGGACAGACTGAGGCTGCAAACAGGGCAGAGCCGAGTGGCACAGCTGGGAGCCAAGCCCCAGAGCCCGTGGCCAGCACCAGGCATGAGATGAGGGGGGACGTGAGGCCTTGGTCCACTCTGCCCTGCAAGTCCCCAGAGACCACGCTTCTGCCATTCCAGCCTCACGGTGTGTGACGCTTTGTTACAGCAGCTGCAGAAAATCCCAAATGTCCTACCAGACGGGCTCGGGGTCACCGAGCGCATGTGCTGCATCATGGGTTGTGGAGAGGAGGGGCAGCCAGGCCAGTCGAGGGTACGTCCAGGAGGGTGGACACACGGCAGGGGACCTGCATCAGAGGAGAGGAGGCCACAGTGGACCGGCTGCCGGTCTGCTCTGCACTGTCCACAAGTCGCAGGGGCTGTTGAAAGCGCTGGGTCCCGGAGGATCGGAGCCCGATGTGGCCGCTTACCAGGCAGCTCGTCTGGGCAGTAGCTGCTTCATCTGTAGAGCGGGCCGGGATGCCCCACAGGGCCAGTGGCCTCATTAACCTATACGCCGCCTGGCCCAGGGCAAGGGCTGGGGGTACATGAATCCCCAGGGATGATGATTAGCATTCTGGATGTGGTCCCCTCACGTCTAGGTTCACGATAGGCAGGCAGCGTGGTGAAAGTTCTGTGCATCACTGTGGGGAAATGTCCCTCACGTCCTTAGCGTGGCCAGTCATCTCATGAAACATTGAATTCCTTTGCCTTGTGTCAGGCTTTTTTTGTGGCTGAAATGACAGAAACTGAACCTTTGGAGGTCAGTAGTGTGGCCGGCGGTGGTGGCTGGCAGCCCTGGCACCTTGGCCCCGTGGTGTCCTTCTGCCCTGTGTCTCCCCGCTGTGTCCAACCTCCTGTGACAAGGACACTGGGGTGCGGGCTTAGAGCCACCTCCTGCAGGACGGCTCCAGGACCACCTGACTGAAGTAGGGATGTCCTGAGGTCCTGGGCGCTAGGACACAAGGTGTCTTTTGGAGGGACACAGTTTGGCCCATTACAGTGTCCTACCACACAGCAGACCACCCGGGATGGAGAATGCCGAGAGCCCTCAGGGCCGGGGGCCACGGTGGGTGACATAAAAAGTGTTTTGTAAAAAATCATGCTCTCAATGAATGTTCGACCAACTGGAAAACGGTGAGTGCAAGGGGTGGCAAACAAAATCCTGCCTCCACCGAAGGCTTGGTGGAGGGTGGCCCCTGGGGTGCAGGGCAGCTGCTCTGCGGCATTTGGGTCTGTGTTCTTTGCCATCTACTTTCCACTTTTCTGTATTTTATAAAATTCTCACACTGGATGTAGATTGTTTGTATGACCTGAAGTCATTTTGTTAAAAAAAAAATCAAATTACCGGTCCCCTCATCTGCTTGGGTGTCCACCGAGCTGCAGGGCCTCCCAGACCCCGGCACCTGTCTTGTGGGGTCTGTCCCTGCCGGGAGGCCAGCACAGCAAGTGCAGCTGTGTCCTCGAGGCCCGCAGTCCTGCAGGGGACACTGGCCCACAGGCAGCCTCAGCTCTGCTTGTCTGAGTGTGTCACGCGGATGGAGCCCCACCCCATGGCGGGGGCAGCGGCCCTGTTCGCAGTATTTGGAATTATTAATGATTTCAATACAAATCAAGCCAAAGTTCATCACTGTGCCAGGGTGTGACGGGAGGCCAGGGGAACGGGTGCTCGGGTCCAGGAGGAGGTCAAGGCCAAACGTGGCGCTGTGAGCACCATCTGGCGGCTCTTCTCCCAGGGGGCGGCAGAGGAGCCTGGAACCACCGGGCACAAGGCAGAGCAGGAGCAGGACGGCCAGTGTCACACCACGGGAAGGTGGAGAGGGCCTGGTGGTGGCTCTCTCGCAGGACGCCTGTCTGTCGGGGCCGCAGGACCAGGCGGGGTGCTCAGAGCTGGGGCCGCCCCAATGCCACTGCCACGGCACGGGTCTCCGGGCGGCCCGTGACTCCTGCACGTGAGCCCGGCTGCGGGGTGTGGGGGCCACGTTCAGACAGCGCCCTGGTCCTGCTGCAGACCCTGCCTGGTGACGGTGGTGGGAGGGCCAGGTGGGAACGATGCTCTGCGTGAGGCGCAGGTGACAATGGGGGGGCAGGGGGCAGCCGGGCAGCAACAAGCAGGCGGCCCGTCCTGACCGCGGGGTTTGCGGTCCGCTGGGCCCTTGCTCGCCTCCCGGTGCTCCTGCTGGGCCGTGCCGCCGCGGGGTAGTGGTGTTCGCTGCGTGCGAGGTGTGCGTGCACGTGTGCATGCCGCCAGCATGGGCTGGGACCCTGTCCTTGGGGGAGAGGCACAGGGGCTCTGCATTTTGAGGCCAACCGCCATTGTCCCCCGCTGGCCCTGGTCTGCGAGCAGCGGCTGTCCTCCAGGCCCCGGGCTCCTGTGGTGAAGCCCTGAGACGGTGGCTCCTCCTGGAACACGAGGAGGGAGGGTACGGTGCCCACCGCCCGGGAGCTTCAGGGAAGCGAGGCCAGATTGAGTGCTCAGTACCCAGCAAGCGAAGTGCATGCTGGGTAAGTTGGAGGGACCCTGGGTGCTCCGGGGTGGCCTGACCCCTCCCATAGCAAAGGAGGTGCCCTCTCCTGACGGGCAGCTGTTCTGGCCACAGACCTGCCTCTTCAGGGCCTGGGGTGCAGGTGGACCAGGGCTCAGACATCAGGGGCTGGGGGGGAGGCTGGATCCTAGCCACCCCCAGGAGCCCCTCACAAGCTGGGTTGTAGCTCCACGTTGCCATAGAAACAGACTCCTCCTCGCTTGGCTGCCTGTCCTCTCTCGTGGGTGGCCCCTTGTGGGATCAGGCAATGTAGGTGGGCACCTCCAGCACCAGGACTTGCTGAAACCTCATGCCACTGGGTGAGCCCCTGGAACTGTGAAGAGGCTGCACAGAGAGGGACAGCCACCAGAGCAAGGCCACACAGCTCCACGAGCAGGGCAGTGTCTGGGTCCAGGGCTGACTGTCTGCCTGACCTGCTTCCCTGTGGCCATGACTCAGGGGCTTCCCAGGGTCTGGGCTCTGGGATGCTTGGCGTTCAGATGTAGATGTCTCTGGTGTCAAGACCCTACTCCTGCCACATGGCACCCTCCCATGCCCCTAACTGGCTGTGTGACCCGTTTGGGCCTCAGTTTCCCCATGTACAAACTGGGAGGAGGCTCCCATGACAGTGCTCAGAACCCCCAGGCATGCCCAGAAGACCCCCTAAGTCAGCACCCAGTTCACTGACTCCGCCCTAAGGCACCAGCACTTCTGAAACAGCTCTGCTCAGTCTCCCCAGGGTGAAGCTGGTTCCCTGGCTCCTGACACTAAGGCCAGCAGCATCCATGTCCAGCATGCTGCAGGAAGCGCAGTGCTGTCCCCAGGGGTGGGGTGGGGACAGCAGACTCCAGGGCTCTACTAAGGGCCAGGGGCCCTGCCCAGGCATCAGGGCGTCAGCACAGAGCAGCCCTGGGAGGCCACACAGGGCCTGACTCAGGTTAGGGGAGACGCCCTGGGATCCTGCTACGGCCAAGAGTCCCAGCTGCCCCCAGGGGAAAGGACTTGTCCACCTACAGGGAAGAGCCACCTTTGCCCCAGTGGCACAGGACAAGGGCTTCAGGGAGGAATGTGGGAGGCGGCCCTCAGTCTCCCACAGGCAGAGCTGGATGCGGGTAGCGGGGCAGAAGGGTGGGCTGGGGCCGGGGGTGAATGCAGTGGGGAGCTCCTGGGACCAGGGCTGGGCAAGGAGAGGCCCTAGGACAGGAAGAGCATCACTGCTCCAGGAAGGCTACGGTCAGGGCTCTTCTGCAGATCAGGATAGACCCAGGGTGGGGGGACCAGAGCCTCCTGCAGGCCGGGGAGCCTTCGCCATTGCCTGGCCTGTGACCAGCCAGGCCCTGCTAGAGCCACTGGCCACTCAAGTCCTTCCCTTCCCTCTTCCCTCCTGAGTCCTGGCTCAAGCCCCCCTTCACTTGGGCTTGGCAAGAAGGCCCCCAAGAGAGGAGGGACCAGGAGGAACAGGGGGTGTTTAGGGGCAAAACTGCTCACATGATGCCCTGATAGTAGAGCCGGGACACCTGTCAAGACCACAGACAGGACAGAGCAGGAACCCAGGCAGCTGCAGGCCCTTGCGAGCCCGAGTGGCCCCAGGCCATCAGTGGCTGTGGGCCTGGCAGCATCAGGAGGTGCTCCAGCGGGGAGGCTGGTGGTGTGGGGTCTCTACTGCCTGCCCAATTTTTCTGTAGACGCCAGGCTTCTCTGAATAGTAAACATTAATTTAAAAAGGCAGCAGCAACAACACCAGGGTGGGGGCCAGCAGCCTTCCAGAACATTCTGGCCTCCAGAGGCCCCATCCCGCCCCCCAGCTGGAACAGTGGAAGGGTTCTGCTCCCTGGAGTGGGGCTTCCTACAGCTAATGAGCGCTGAGGCCTGGGGTGGGGGTCCTGCAGGAATTCCCCTCCTCCAGGAGGCCTGGAGGCCACTGGGTTCTCACAGTGGCTCGGCACTCAGGTTGAGCCCCGCTGAGACCTGGAGGGAAGCCCCACGCCAGCCCCTGTGGCAGGACGGGTCAGCTTGGCCCTGGGGCTGCCCTGGGGTCTGGAGCTGGCCCTGTGGCCACCAGGCAGGACTTCAGAGGACACTTCCTTCTGGAGGTCTCCCGCCTCCATGGATCCCCAGGGTGGGCGACACCTGCTCAGAGCAGTCTCCGGGTGGCTGCGAGGCCCAGTCACAGCACCAGGATTTAGCCTCCTTTAATGCAGGGAACCTGCAGGAGGGGGTGGTGCTGACTCCAGCTTCCCTTCTCCCTGTAATTACCCCATCATGGGAAAAAACAAACCTCCAAGGAGACAGCCTCCCAGAGGAGGGCCTTGGGGCACAGCAGTGGGAGGCCAGGTGGGGAGGCTCTCAGTCTCTTGCCCCGCCCAGCCTCCGAGGTGACCAGTTGTCAGTTTGCCCAGTGCTGTCCTGGTTATGTCTCCAGAGATCCCCAGTGTCAGCAAACAGGAACGAGCAGCCACCCAGGTGCAGACCCCTGAGCACCTCTGGGCCTCCTGGCATGGCTGGAGGGACCACAGGCCCCGAGGTCAGCCTGCCCTTGGACCCTAGGCACACTGGCTGCACAGGACGCCGGTCCCCACCTCCCTGACTGTGAGTCAGAGCTGCACCTCAGCCTGCTCTGGAGAGACCTGCTGGGACCCGGCTGCTGTTCCATTCTGTTGCCAAACATCCCCCCGATGACCCCAGGGGTCCCTGACGTCCAGCTGCCTGGACACGTGCTGAGTGACGCTCTGTGCTTCCACTTTCCCACCAGCAGAACGAGAACCCTGGCACACCCTCCCTGCCGGGTTCAGCGAGGACTGAGTGTTGAATGCATGTGAGGTGTTTGCCCACAGCCTGTCACCTGCAGGTTCCAGGCCAAGGGCCCTGTTGTCACCCGGACAGGCTCAGGGTTACTTAATTTCCACAACCACTTTGGGAAAGATGTTCCTGGAAGTACATTTTACAGATGAGGCTCAGAGACAGGGCTGGGCCCATGGATACCCCTGGTTGGATCCCCGAACCCACCCACGGACAGCAAAGCCGGTGCCCTCCTCTGCTCAGGCGCCGGGCGTGTGGGTGGTGATTATGTATCATCATCCTTGATCGTCATTTCTAGCAAATCAAAAACCCAGCACAATCCCACATTAGAAGCTCTTAGAAATGTCTCTTAATAGTGAGATTAGAGAAACAGACCCAAGTGGATTGGAAACAGAATATATTTATTTTGCTGTGTAGCAGTTATGCTGTTTATGGTTTATTTAGATCTTGAACAAGAAACTGCTTTTTTTCCTGCATGGATTTGTTTTTTCCTTTTTACAGGCCTGGGGATGGAACCCTGGGCTTCGTGAGCGCTAGGGAAGGGCTCCCTAGCACCCCGAACCTGCACCCTAGCCCTGGCAGATTTAGTTGCTGCACTGAGAGAGTTCCTGGGGTGGGCTTATTATCTCCCAGGTAAGGTGCCAACAGAGAAGTTAGGCCACTTCACCTGCTTGGTGGAGTGGCCTAGGCAACAGGTTCAAGCCAGCCTTGGCTCCTACCCTGGGCTGCCCCCACACCATGCCTGGCTGGCTCTCCTTCTTCTGCATCTTAGCAGAGTTCAGCTTGTCTACAGGGCTCTCAGCTGGGCTGTCTGCACCCTCATGGGGACTACTTGCACTTTTTAGTGACAAAGGGCTTCTGGCATTGGCATCTCGCGGTGGGGGCCGGGGCTGCTTTTCAGTACCTGCACTGCTCAGGAGTCCTCTCCATAGGGCAGCTGCCCGCCTCCCTGTTCCCAGGCTGAGGACACCTGGCACTCTTAGCCCTTTATTCCAAGCTATTTGCCACGTGTCCACGTGCCCGGCTCTGGGATGTGGCAGGAGGTGAGGACATCAGATGCCTGCAAGGAGCCTCTGTCCAACAGGGCTGAGCCCACCCAGCAGACCAGGCGGGGAGGAGGGGGCCAGGGAGGACCTGAGCCTGAGAAGGCTCTTACCCAGAGCCAGGTGCCCTCCAGGCTGCCCGAGCCAGTCCCACCTCGGACCCCTCGAGGCCTCATCCCACAATGTGTCCCAGTCTGTCCCTGGACTGTCTGTGTCCTCCAGGGAGGAGGTGGCTTTCCGTCACTGCCCTTTCCAGCTGGCCCTCTCACCTCCTGAAGCTCCGGCGTGGGTGTGGCCCCTGGCCACCGGCCCCCAGGCTAACCACACACAGCCCCTCCATGTTGCCTGACCAATTCTGGGGTGCCTCCCCGCTTCTCAAGCTCTCTGGGCTTCCTGCCACACGGTGGTGGCGGCGGCAGCTGGTGACTGATGTCAACACGGGCAGCCCTCTGCAGTCCTCAGCCATCTCTCACCCTAAATCAATGACTCACCCACTCATGGTGACCATCGGGCACCTGCGCCTGCGTTCCAGGGCGGCCCCTCTCCAGCCCCCAGCTCTTCAGCACATGTCCCCAGCCCCCACCTCCAGGGCCCCCCCTCACCCTCCTGCACTCACTCCCCGTCAGGGATATAACCCTCCTGCTCACTCCAGCCCTTCTACCCCTTTTACTTTGCTGAACCCCAAACCTGGCTAAGTCCAGCCCTCGCTGGGCACCTGCTCTCTCGGGGCTGAGTCTAGCCAGCTGTCCCTTCCCAGGCAGGCCTCAGACCCAGAGGTCTGGTCCGCTCATCCTGGCTTTGCTGGAAACCCCTGGCCTCCCTCTGCACAGCCTCCTCTGACCAGGTAGGGGAAGGTGGAGCGTGAGGGGGCCACTGTGAAGCCCTGGGAGGGGGCCTGGGCGGGGCTCGGCCTGGGCAGCAGGGAGCGCAGGACCTGGAGCAGGGCTCACAGAAGCAGCTGCAGCCTGGCAGGGCTGGAAGGCAGAAGGAACCCGCCCCACCCCATCTGCCAGTGCCTCTCTTTGGCCAAATCCTGGAGAGGCTCAAGGGCTGGGAGCCTCCCCTGGCCCAGAGGGCAACTTCCCCGGCCAGCCTTACTACCGGAGCTCCTGGACCTGCCCTCCCATCCTGGTCCCCAGCCTGGCCCACACCCATGGGGCTCTCGACCCGAGTCCTCTCTGCTGCACCTGGAATCCTCCTCCTCAACCTCTCACCCCAGACGAGCTGTTGGTCCTTCCATCTTTGAAACGCTCTTCTGTTCATCGTCCTTCTCCTAGTAGGTGCCCCAGGGAATTGATGGCAGGAAACTAAACAGCCACGTGGACATCCAGACTCATGGAACTTTATTCCCAATTACCACCAGGTGGAAATGACCCAAGTGCCCATGGACAGATAACGGATGAAGTGTGGTCCATTCATGCAATGGAATAGTATTCAGCCCTAAAAAGGAATGGAATCCTGACTTCTGTGACAATGTGGATGGACCTTGAGGACATTATGCTGAGGGACATAAGTCAGTCACAAAGGTCACCTGCTGTGTGATTCCACCTTTATGAAATGTCTAGAATAGGTGAGTCTGCAGAGACAGGACCCAGAGCCACAGTCGCAGGGCTGGGTGGTGGGGGGACTGCCCGAGGGAGATGGGGTGTCCCTTCAGGGAGTTGAGGGTGCTGTGGAGGGGACAGAGGTGTGTCTCTACAGCGCCATGCAGGCACGTGGCTAACAGCGAGGACGGGGACAGCTCAGGGGCAGCACTAGGTCCTTGGTTCTGTCCCAGCACCGCAAAAAATAAATTTAAAAAATTAAAATGGCTAAAGTATGCAAATTTCTCCCTAGTAAAAACAAAGACAAAAACGGAGAACAAAACAAAGAAGCCAACATGCCCCGCCCCCTCCCTCGGAGCACGCCCCGCCCCGCCCCTAGAGCACGCCCCGCCCCCAGAGCACGCCCCGCCCCTAGAGCACGCCCGGCTCCCCTGGCTACTGCCCCGCTGCCTCCTCAGCACAAGCCCTGGAAGGTGCCCGACTCCAGGGCCCACTGCCCAGGCCCTCCTCCCTCCACGCAGGCCACCCACCTGGCCTGCCTCAGGACCTGCCGGGCACTGCCTACAGCCACCTCGTCCCCAGGAGCTTCCCCGGGGGCAGCCTCACATTCGGCCTCCCCAGGCCCTTCCTCACCCTGGGACCCTCGTCCGAGGAGCCCCAGGGCTCACCGTGGCCCTTCCGTCCCTAGGCGGAGCGTGAGGCCCTGTAGTGTCCAGGCCCCTCCCCCTGCCCTCTCACGGCTCTGCAGCCGCCTGGCCCAGGCCCATGGCCTTTCTGCTGGCTTATTGAAGCAGCCTCCCGGGGGCTCTCCAGCCGCTCCATGGCGGGTCCTGCCCTCTGTGGTCAGCGCATCCACACCCCGCGTCAGGTGTGCCGCTGGCGAAGGAGCCTCTGCCAGCTTGGCACCTGCGGTGACAGCTTGGGTCCTTCCCCAGCACAGGGACCCTGGAGGTCTGGGCTGGGGCAGGTCTGGAAGTGACTGACCTGATCTGCCACAGCTCTCCTGCCCTGCTGTGCCCCAAGGTCAAAACATCCCCCTCCTGGTGTCTGCTGCCCCTGATGGGAAAGCATTCCCAGATGTGTGTCCCAGGAGCACTCTCCTTGAGCCCTCCCTGTGGCAGCCTCCAAACTTCTGCTCCACGGTGAAGAGCGTGGTTGTCCTATGTGCTCTGCCCGCTGGCCATTCCCTTCCCATGAGAGTCGGGGTCCCCAGAGGACCTGAGGGCTCTGCTCTCCCTGCTCTCTCGGTGGCCGGCAGGACACGCACAGCGCACTGGGGGGAGCTGGACAGGAGGCAGGTCTCTCCACGCACAGCGCTGTGGTCCCCCTCTCTCCTCTCACACCCTTTCTGGAAGTGCTGGTGAGAGGAGCCTGGGAGCTGCTCTGGCCCTCACTGGGGCATCTGCAGGAGACTGTGTTTCTTGAGAGTCTGTGCCCCTAGGATAGCAGGGATCCTGGTGGCAGTGACAGGCAGTGCTTGGGAGGTGTGGAGCCCACAGCAGGGCAGGGGCTGCCCCTCCCGCCCCTGCTCCAGGGGAGCCAGTCTGCAGGGTGCTGCGATTGGCTTCTCACAGAGACCAGATCCCGCAGGATAAGTCCAAGGGGACCCCGACTCCAGTCTGCCTTGGAGTGGCCCAGCCATCCACAGAGGCCTGGACCCTGACGTGGGAGGAGCCAGCCGGGGCATGTGTGCCCCTCAGACCACCAGGGGAGGCCCAGGGGCAGAGCCTGCCTGCTGGGAAGGGGCTGACTGAGACTATCCGCCCTGGCCCTCACCAGGGCCTGGGATGCCGCTGAGACTGGCTGCAGCAACTCCCGGGTGGGAGAGGAGCACAGGCTGCTGCCACAGCCGGGGCTGCACAGGAGGTGCCCTCCCGCGTGGGAGGGCTGGGAGCGTGGAGGGAGGAGCAGGACGGGGCAGGCGGGCTGGAGCCTGGCGGTGAGTGGACAGGAGGGAACCCAAGTGCCCCAGCTCCACAGGGTCTCCAGGGTGGCCTTCTGAAGTGGACGGAGGCCGAGTGAGCCTGTGCTGGGGCTGGGTGCGGGGCCTCGCCGATTGTCCCAGAGCCCCATGAGGCCCAGCAGCCAGTGGTGGGGCAGCCACCCTTGCTGACCCTCAGTGTCCTCATCTGTGAGGTGCATGCGCTCGCCAGCCCTGGAGACCAATGGGGGTGCGGTACCAAGAGGGCGTGGCCACAGCCTGGCCCCAACCAAGTCACCCCCCTGTGCTGTCACCTCCCCTCCACCGAGGGTGACCAGACAACTGCACTCAGGTAGCATGGCCTGGCCTTGGTTTTGCAGCCCTGCCAGGCGGGGGAGCCTCGCTTGCAGTCCTTGCAAGCCAGAGACCCTGCAGGCCCTTCCTCTTGCAACTTTCCCACGTGCAGGGCTGGCAGGAAATGGCTTTCAATTCCAGGGCACAGCGGCGGAGGAGCCCAGCCTTGCTGAGGTCAGCGTGGACCACTCCTCAGGGGCTTATCTCCCCGTGAGCTCCAGGACCTTCACTCACAGGGAAGGAACATGGACGCGGAGCCAGCGGAGCTGGAGTGGCCTCCCTGGACGCAGCTTCTCACTGCTCCTTGAGCAGGTAGACTCTACTGTCTACACTGGGGAGGCAGGGTGTAGACAGTGGGTGGAGCCCATTAACTGGGCTGGACTCCCTCCTGGCTGCTATTGGTGAAGCCACCTGGTCCTGGCAGGAAAGGCCAGCAGGTGACCCTGGGCAGGAGCTGCTCCCCATGCTGGACACCTAAGCCTCCCCAGGGGCCTGTCTGGGGGTGAGAGTCACCGGGATCTGCCGTCCAACAGGACCTGGGCCCTTAGCCAGGCCCGGCTGCCTCAATTGATTGGGAAGAAAGATAATGCTTTGGAACATGAGTTTCTTTTTTTCTTCTTCTTTTCAAAGAAATTGAAGAAACCTGTGGTTAGCAAAGCTGCTGACCCAGCAGGAGGCTTAAACTGAAGCAGCTGGTGTCAGGGACAGGCCAGGGCCAGGGGACAGGAAATACCTGCAGGCAGACTCCAGCCTCGCGTGGAGAGCAGGATCCACAGCATGGCTGTCCTGCAGGACACTGTCCGTCCAGTGTGGACACCAGTCGAGGGAGGCCAGAGGTTAGGCCATCTCCCCGCTCAGGGCAGCTCACACCGGCTCCGAGGGACCAGGCCTCCCTCATATCCACCAGCCCTGCTGAGCACCCACTGCAGGCTCTCCGGGTCCCACTGCCTCTGGGCAGCTCTGAACGGAGCCAGTCCTGCTGGGCCCTGGGTCTCAGTGTCCTCAACCGGAAAGTGGAGCTCCCTGTTGCTGCAGAGGCTCCGACACCCCTGGCTGAGTTGAAGGTGATCCAAGAACCCAGGGTGCCAGTGGTCACCAGGGGCTGGTGGGAGTAGGGGGCAGGGGCTGGGTGGCATGGTTCTGCCAGAATTTCAGGGTGTCCTGGTCACCCTCCTGTGCCTCCTTCCTGGAAGACTAGAGCTCTCTACCAGCCACCTTCTCCTGAAGAGGCTCCTGGCACAGGAATCTGCCAGCCCATGAGGATGCAGATGACTTTCCACTGGTATGAGGACTTCAGCGCTCCTGTTCCCCAGGCATTTGCAGGGACCCTCCTTTGCTCCACAGCCCCTGGCTCTCCTTCCCAAGCTCTTCTCCAGCTCCCTGTCCTCTGCCCTCTGTCAGGTTGACTGGGGGCTGCCAGCTGTGCTTACCAGGGCTCCTGGCATGCTCCTTGCTCCTGCGATTGCGCTGAGGAGCCCCCTCACTCCAGGCCTTCAGACCCCCCTGGACAGTCTCCAAGTCTGCTGGCACCGGAGCTCAGGGCCCCTCCTTGCTTGTCATCTCTTGGGGGGCATGCAGAGGCCCCAGGATCCACACACTTGGAATGCTGGTGGTGGGAGATGCTGGGAGGGGCAGCAGGGCTCAGGGGCAGGAGCACAGCACAGAGTGAGCTGTGGCTGTGGCCGTCCCTGGGTATTTGGGGTGAGAGCTAAGTGCTCTCCTGAGATGAGGTGGTCTCCTCATCTCAGGTCCTGCCCCAGGTGCACGGAGGTGAGTGCCAGCCGGATTAGCAGAGATGAGATCCCTGAGCCATGACCGGCATGCACGGGCTCTGCCACCGGGTTTTTAGGTTGTGCTTGCTACTTAGAGCATGGCGAAGCCGGGATCTTGCACCCAGCCTGGTTCCAAGTCCGGACTCTCTCCACCAGACCCAGTCCTTGCGCACCCACTGCACCCATGCACCCCCACCCCGAGCTGCCTGTGCTGTCCTGTCCTCCATTCGCCCCGGGCTGCGCTGCGAGGCAGGAACTTTCAGATGATTGCTGTGAGGCAGAGGCCCCTGGGGAGCCTGTGAACCCCTCCCTCACTCCTGGCCCACGACGGGCACTGGTTGCCCTGTCCTCCCAGGATTAGTACAGCAAGGCATGGGCAGAGGCAGCCGCGCTGGCCTCTGCGGGGAGATGGACCCCGGGGCACCATTTTCCCTCTGGAATTCCATTTTCTATGCTTTATAATGGGGAGGTCCCTGTCCACACCATCCTGTCAGCAGGCACGCGGGCCTCCCCAGGCAGCGGGACTAAGGGCCACAGGGCTCTACCCCGGGGCCCCCTGAGCCAGCCCCTCCCAGGCACACCCCAGCACCCTCTTTATTCCCAAGGGCCTGGGGATGGATCTAGCCTGATGCAGGACTCTGCACCCCGTCCCCTTCCTGGGAGACTCACTTGGGATGGCATGGGTGCTGTCTTGGAGCCTGTGACATGAGGTCGGCCAGGCCAGGATGGGGCCTCCAGGGTTGTCTGCATGCCCACCTAGAAGCAGAGGCAGGGGACTGTGCCTCGATCCTCACTGTGCTGCTCTGGACCCTTAGTCAGCTGGTGGCATCTGACTGGGCTGAAGGCCCGCCAGCCCCCTCATGGGCCCACATCTTGGAGGCTGGCTCGGGATGCCAAGTCTCCACTGTACTCTCATCTAGTCATGGGACCTAGGCTGCTCCTCTCATTTTGAGTCCTATGACATCTTCCCTTTGAAAAATAAGAAAAGCTTCCATAAGTTATTGCCCTTACCTACCCGCCACCATCCACCATCCACCATCCACATGCCTTTCTACCCACTGCACCCACCCCGTTCACCACCCATCCATCCCCAAGCTATCTACCCATCTACCCATCCATCCACCCATCCATCCACCTATCCAACCCCCATCCATCCACCCATCCATCCATCCATCCACCCATCCACCTATCCAACCTCCATCCATCCACTATCTATCCATTCATCCATCCACCTGTCCATCCTTCCCCACATCCCTCCATCCATCCTCCATCCACCCCTCCACCCCCAGCCCCCCACCGCCCAATCTTCCATGCAGCCAATTTCCCACCCACAATGCCTCGTCCCACCATCCATCCACCTTTCCAATTATTCCACCAAAGGCACTTTCCCAGCCTTCCATAATCATTCAAAGAGCTACACAGCCAGCCACCCACCCACCCACTCGCCTCTTACCCTCCACCCCGCTGCCCGCCCACACGCCTGTTCATTCCTAGAGGACTCACTGGACCCCACCTGTTGCGCCCCAGACCTGTTCAGGTCCCAGGTTCTCCAACAGGCTCACAGGTGGCTAGTGCTCTTGCAGTCCATGTGTGTGGGAAGGAAATCAAGGTCAAGGCCTCAGAGACGATCATTAGGTGGATCTTTAGGTGGTGAGCGCTGAGGATCCTAATGAACACCAGATGTGCGCACGGGGAGCCCTGTGGGCATGGCTGCGAGGCTCACTGGCAGTCAGCCATTGGCCAGGTTGGGGCGCGTGGTGGGGTTGTGGAACTCTGGAGAGGAAACGGGTTTGTCCAGAGGGGGCAGGGGGCAGTTCTGACTCGTGCCAGCCATTTCCCTGGAGTCCCGGGGTTTTTTCTGTGGTGTGAATCTGCAAGGGTGAGCTGAGGCCCCATGTGGGGCCCCATCTGGGCCTGGTGCTGGGCTGGGTGCACGTGCGGCAGGGCAGTGTGGTCAGATCATGTGGCCTGGCCAAGTGACCATGTCACAGTGCAGGCGAGGGCACTGGAGGGTGAAAGGAGCCCTCCCGCTGCCTCCCTGGGTTTGGATGCACTTGGGGGGACCCGAGGCTGAGCATCACAGCAGCCAAGGTCTCTGGTGGGGGCTGCTCTGGCTGGGCTGGCCATGGCCTGAGGAGATCAGCACCACGTGCCCGCCCAGGCCCTGCAGGAGGGAATAGGCTCCTGCAGGTGGGGGTTGGGACTCCTGCCCAGACACCCAGGCTCACAGCCTTGCTGCAGGGGTGCTGTGTGCTGCGTGAGGGGGAGACCAGAGGCAACCCCAGATCGCCTTGACCTGGATTTCTACTCAGCCACATCCCCCACCCTAGGCTTTGACTAATTACTATTTTCTAACCTAGTTACAGAGCTTCATGCTAATTCCCAGGATGCTTCAGGGCTGTCTGCAGTCCCTCCTCCCCCCAAATGATGGAGAAAGAGCTGGCCAGGGAGTCGGAGGGACCAGGACTTCAGTCTCTGTTCTGGGCTTCTGAGCTGTGTGACCTTGGTTATTTGACTTAAACTCTCTGAGCCTTCTCTGAGCTCTCCTCCACTCTGAAATAGGGAAGGTACAAGTCCTCCCCATGGGGTGTGTGGGGATTCCATGAGGGAAAGAGTGTTTATGGCTCTGAGGAGGGCTCCCTGTGGGCCCTTCCCTTCCTCTCCGACCCCCTTCCCTCCTCCTAGAAGTGGCATGTCCAGCTTACCCAGGACACTGGCAGAGCCGAGGGGAAGGGTCTTGAACGCTTCCATTTTGTGTGAAAGCCTTACATCTCAGCTGACACAGGCAGGACCGTCTGAGAGACGAGTCTGGAAGAAGGAGCTTGCGGCTGGACGGGGAGGGTCCCGAGCTGTCCCAGGCTCTAAGTCCTGCACAAAGAAGCCTTGTCATTTTTCTCTGTCTTATCTACAGAGCAAACCTCAGTGCCCAGGAAGCCTGTGCGGCCGCAGCCCCAGGCCACAGGAAAGAGTGCTGGTGGGCACAGGGCAGGGGTGGCCTGGGCAGTCACAGGTTTCCGCAGTGGCCCCACGGCCCAGCCACTTCAGGCCTATACTCGGCTGTACCTCACTGGAGCTACAGGTGCCAGGATGCTGTGAACCTTGCCTGTGGCCTGCTGGCCTCTCTCCCCAGCCTCCTCCTTGCCTCTTTCTGTGTCTGTTGGGGCCGAGTGGCCAGACTTGCCCAGGGTTGGCTGCTCCTCCTCTGATGTGCCACCTGGTCCCCAGAGCCTGCGTGACTCCTGCTCCACATCAGTCACCCTCAGGGTAACCCAGAGGGTGGACTCCCATGGTGCCTACCACCATTCCGGAAACTTCCACGTGCGTTACCTCACTCCATCCTCAGCTGAGCTGCCCCTGGTGGAGCTGAGATGATCCTCATTTTGCAGGCAAGGAACTCAGAGCTCAAGGGAGCAAGATCCATGGTCCCAGAGAGGGTAAGTGGGCCTGCTGTGTCCAGCTAGGCCAGGAGGTGAGGGCCATGGTTCCAGAGGCCTGTGGGCGTCTCTAGCCTGTGCCTCCTAGGAGCATGTCCAATACAGTGGGGCAGTGGGGTGGAGGACAGAACCCTGCTGGGACCCAGACCTCCTCTCTGTCAGGAAAAGGCCCCAAAGACCTGGGGGCGGGGAGCCAGCAGCCGGCCTAGAGCAGATGCGGTGTGCACAGCTCCCGCACAGTGGTCACCTGGTGGTGGCGCCCAGCATGTGTGTGTCCAGGATAGGCAGGGCCTTGTGGTCTCGGCCACTCCTGCATATGCCACGCGGTCCTGCTGTTCTCCCTGGAGCTGTGGGGGCCACAGGGCTGGGACATGTGTCCACCCCAGAGCACAGACCTGGGCCCTCTTTCCTCATGGCCCTGTCCCATGCCACCAACTTGAGGGGGTCTCAGTCTCATCAACCAGAGAAGTGGCTCCCTGAGAGCATTTAGTCCACAGAAATGACCCCCGGCCCTGCTGTGTCCTTCCCAAGTCCCAGCTAAGGTCCACGGGCTCCTTGCTCCCTGAAGGGACATGCCCCTCCCTAGCTCTGAACCTGGGACTGAGACTGTGTAGAAAGATAGCCTGTGGATGTGATCAAGGTGAGCCTCGGGCCCAACCATCCTAAATGGCCCACGGGTCCCAAGTCCAGCAGCCAGGACCAACAGGAGGCTGCAGATCATGCCCGGATTTGGACTTTGGGCTCCAGACCAGGGAGGGAATAAATGTGTGTTGTTTTAAGCCTCCAGTTTGGGGAATTTGTCACAGTAGCCACAGGAAATGAATCTGCCTCCGTAAGAGGGCTCTGTGGTCCTCTGCAGCTGAGGCTCAGAGAGGTGGTCCAGCTCCCCCAAGGATGTTCAGCCTCCATGTACATCTCCTCTCCTCTCCTCTCTTGTGGGCTCCTGAGTTTGCATTGTGCTGGGACCCAGTGTCCATGTGCCCTCTGGCCTGAGCTGCTCCTTCCTCCTCTCTGCTGCCACCCTGTGCCAGCACCCCCTCCACCCGGGCACAGTACAACACCCCTGCCCATATCATGAGAAATGGGCCAGGGACAGGCTGGAGAGTGCAGGGTCAGCACCCCTGGTGGGACCTGGGGGACGGAGGGTGGTGGGCAACAGTGCCTCCTTTGTCCCCTCTGGAGGCAGTGCTGGTGTGGGTCCTGCAGGCAGCCCCTCCCCGCAGAGGCCCACCGTGAGGAGCCTTCTCTCTGCCCTCGCGCAGGGCTCACCTGGCTCGGCCCCCTCGGCCTCCCTCCCCGCTCCCTGCTGCTGCCCGGGGCCTGTTTTCTGCTGCAGAGGCTGCGCCACAGGCTCCATCCTCTCAGGGCCCGACCTGAATTCCTCAGCGCAGGTTCCCTTGCTCCTCCAAAGCCCGAGCTTCCTCCTCTGTGATCTGACGGTGGAGGGAACAGGGCCCCGAGTCCTGCTTGTTGGTGCTCTCATTCATTTCCTCCTCCAGCTGTGGCATTTGGCTGTGCCAGGGAGCGGCTGCCACGCCAGGGTTAGAAGTGCCAGAGACTCTGGGGGCAACACTCGGGGATGCAGGGGTGGGGACTTCGGAAGCTGGTGCAGGGGTGACGGGAAGGGAGGGGGAGGACGGTGAGTATGGGGGCAGCCTCCAACTTTGGTGCCTGGGAGCATCTCAGTCAGCCAGCGGAGCTGGGGCAAGTCTGCTGTGAGTCCAGCATTGGCAGGGGGTGGCGAGCCCTGGAGCTCAGCTGGGCAGAAGCAGAAACAAATCTCATGGGCATTGTGGCTGGCGACTGGTGGCTCTGCGCAGGCTGTCTCTGCAGAGAGATCTGGGCACCCCCTCCATTGCCACCCTGGAAATAGGTCCCAATCATGTGCCAGCACTCGGGCACCCTCAGGGATCCGTCACTGATGCTCCTAGGAGCCCCATCTAGAACGGTGCCCGGCCCTGAGGACCAGTTCTGAGGGGCACCTTGAGCCAGGAACGGGGGAGACTCTGGAGACTTCTGTGGTCTCCCAGGGCCTCTTCACCTGGTGCTGAGGAGCGGCCTGCTCTGCACCTCCTGGCTTGGCTCCTGCCTGATCCTGGGGAACCTGAGCCCTGTCAGCTTTCTGCAGTCTTTGGGCTTCCGAGGTCATCCGCTCCCCTCTCCCTGGAATTTGCTGGCTCAGCGTGGGTGGGGAGGGGAGGAGGCCTTGGGTTTCTCCCACAGGGCAGGCAGGGCGGCGGGGCGGTCAGGTTGGAAAGGCCTCCAGCCCTTCGGTTCTGCTCCCAGGCTGGGGGAGGCAGCGAGGCTGCCCCCTTCCCTGCTGGTGAGACGCAGACCCAGTGGCAGCTGTGGGAAGGAAGTAGGTCCAGCCTGCTCACCCACCAGGATGCTGGTGACCACCACCAGGGGCCACATGCTGGGCCTGCTGGCCGGCTGACCTGTCCTGCTGTGCCACTTGCTGGCACTTCCAGGGCTGACCGCTTGGCTGCAGCCCCGTGGGTGGCCAGGTCTCCCCAGGGCCCCACCTGCTTCCACAGTCCTCCCTGAGGCTGACCCGCCAGCAGGTGAGCTCCTCTCCCAGGTGCTTCCGCAGCCCACCTGACAGGAATTTGGTCTGTGAGAAAAGAAGGAAATGAACATTGGCGAGGCCTTGGCCGTGGAGGCTGCTGCTCGCCTGCCCTGCAGTGCTGCACCCAAAGGCTCCCATGTGTGACTGGCCCACAGGGCACAGTTTCTCTGCAGAGCCAGGCCCCACAGTCAGTCTTAGGGACCAGCTGAGCCCATCAGGGCCTGCGCATGCTTTGTTCTGGTGAGAAAGAGGATAGAATAGACTCCGTAGCAGAGGTGGAGACCATAGGTGCACCACCTGGGTTTCCAGCATGGCTGTCCTTCCACCTGCTGCCCCTCTTGCCTATGGACTGATTTTTCAGATTGTGGTCTCTTGCCTTCCAGCCCAAGATGGGCTCCATGGAAGCAGACCCGAGCTGGTCTTTCCTGTTTCCTGAAAGCCTGGCAGGGCCTAGCCCAGGGCAGCAGGCCTGGACCTGAATGTTCAGTGGACCAATGGCTGGGTGGGTAGATGGTAGATGAGTTGATGTGTAGATAGGTGGATAGATGGATGGGTGGATGGGTGGATGGGTGGATGGATGGGTGGATAAGTAGATGAATGGATTGATAGGTCAATGGTAGAAGGATGGATGGATAAATGAATAAATGGATGGATGGATGGGTGGGTGGATAGATGGATTAGTAGATGGGTAGATGGGTAGATGAGTGGATGAGTGGATGGGTAGATGGAGGGATAGATGGAGGGGTAGATGGGTAGATGGGTGAGTGGGTAAATGGATGGATGAATAGATGGGTGGACAGATGGATGGATAGATGGATGGATGGATGGGTGGATGGGTAGATGGAGGGATAGATGTGTGGACGGGTGGATAGATGGATAGGTGGATGAGTGAATGGATGGATGGATGGGTGGATGAGTGGATGGATGGATGGGTGGGTGGATGAGTAGATGGATGGATAGAAGGGTGGGTGGGTGGATGGGGATCCTGGTACTTTCAGGCTGCTCCCTCTCACAGCCTTTGGAGTGGGGGAAGTGAGGCAGGTGTGTGAGTATCACGGAGTTGCCCACTTTCACTCATGACAGCAAGCACTGAGTCTGCTGCCTCAAGGAACATCCAAGAATGTGTCCCTCCCACTGTGGCCATCCTGGGAACTGGGGTCTGGGCTTCTGGCAAGCTCAGGCTGGTACCTTCATCAGTGTCCCTGGAAGTCATGTTGTGGCCTTTAGAGTTTGTGTTTGGCCGTCTGGGAAATTATGTGGTCATATTTGTGGTGAAGAACAAATCCCTGTCTATCCCCAAACTGGGGCATGTGGCAGGGAGAGAGGATGAAGCCAGTGCCCCCTCTGGACAGCCATGGAACCTGATCTGGGGCAGCACTCTCTTCCTTTGGCACAGTGCCCTGTCCCTTCCCACTACCCCGGCCCCACAGGCCTGACCCCTTGGTGTGCAGTTGCTGCCCTGCAGTGCCCAGCAAACTCCTACCTAGACTTAAAAACCCAGAAGGCTCTCCTGACCAGCTTAGGTACTAGATCTTTCCTCCCATTTCCCCAGCACAGGGCAGACATGGGGGAGGTGGTCTGCTGTGGAGCAGAGTCCCCCTCTACTGACGAGGAGCGGGAGACCAGCCCAAGGGCAGTCATCTCCAACTTGCACGAACTGGGGCTGGTCCTGGAAGTTGGGCCCCATTCCAAGCCTGCTGCGGTCCCCACCCACTCTGCTAGTCAGTTTTGTGTGTCCACTCAGCAGGCTCTGGTCCCGGGAGGTCCTTGGGAGGCCAGCCTGGGTGCTCGATGTGGGGCCTCCCTCTGCACCTGCTACTCCAGCCCACCCATAGGGACCGGCCAGGCCTGGCCTTGAGGGCGGTGGCGCAGGGTCACATGAGCGCAGGGTCAAGAGTGCAGGCTGCAGTGCTGGCCCAGACCAGCTCCGACCTCAGCTTCTCCGCATGCTGAGTGTGACCTTGGGCATGTTGTCACCTCTCTGCCTATGTGTCAGCTGCAGACCAGCGGCGCTGGGGCGCATGTTGATGCAGGCACATGCTGGGGCTGCTGTGAGCCCGGGGGGAGACGTGCGTGGCGGGGCTCTGGGTACAGTGCAGTAGGAAGGATGTGCCCATGAGACGGGACGAGACAGATGACGAGGACTGGCTCGGCATACCAGAGGCCGCCAGGTCCCTAGGCTTGCAGTCGAGGCAGAGACGCAGGACGGCTGCAGGCACAAGCCAGGGTGCTGGCTGGCACTCAGGGCCAAGGTCCCACTCAGCTTTTGCTTCTGTTTGACCTTCGCTCTGGGGAGGGCCGTCCACTTGACCCACTCCACCGACTCCAACGTTCAACTCCTCCAGACAGATGCCCACCGCGTGTGTGGGCCCTGTGGCCGTCAGTGCACACAGAACCGACGGCCCCTGATGCAGGTGAGAGCCTTCTGCACACTTAGGCCTCCCCTCCTGTCTTGTCCCTGTCCCTTGCTCTTGCTGAGCCTCTGTTGCCCTGACAACACCAGGAAGGGGGTGCGGTGCGATCTGGCCCAGGCCCGGGTTCCCCAGGCTCTTGGCAAATTGTGCTGCAGCTGCTGTCAGAGTGCAGAGGCCCAGAGCCTCAGTGAACCCGCAGACATGCTTGGCTCTCACAGCCTCCCTGCTCCGTGGCCTCCTGTCAGCTCCCTGCTTGCCTGTGCCAGGGGAGGCTGGGAGTCTGGAGCTGTGTGCGCGCCTGTGCTTGTGTGTGTGTGGACACAAGGGGTTGAACAGCTCACCTGGAGCCGTGAGCCCATCTTGAATCCTTAGCTTGTCATGTTGGTTTTTTTGACCCAAAAGTGAGCTCCACTCTTTCCAGTTCATGAACCTGTTTTTTTTTTTTGTTTTTTTGTTTTTTTGTTTTTTTAATTTTTTTTTTTTAGTCGTTGATGGATCTTTATTTTATTCAATTATTATTTATATGTGGTGTTGAGGATCGAACCCAGTGCCTCACACATGCTAGGCAAGTGCTCTATCACTGAGCTACAGCCCCAGCCCCTTGTTTTTTTTTTTAAAGTGGTTTCCTGACTTTGAGCAAAAAGAAGTGATAAGCTTGCAGGAGCTGAGGAAGGTGGGCGGCCTGGCTGGGCACAGTCCATGACAAAGTCCCTGACAACTGGCCTTGCATCTCTGGACGACTCGTGAGCATCAGAAAGAAGCTGGGGTGCAGCTGTGGGGAGGGTGGCCTGGCCAGCACCTTGCCTTTGGGTTGACCCAGGGCTAGCATCCCCTGCAGCCCCTGGACTGGGCCTGTGGAGGCAGGAAGCAGGAGCCCATGGGCCCTGCTGCTGGGGTGGCACCTCCCACTGCCTAGTGACCCTGAGCAGCAATGTCACTGTGGCTCTGTCCCCCAACCCCACGCTGAGGGTGACAGGAGATTTCAGAGCTGCCACAGTGAGCTTAGAGATGGCAAAGCCAAGACTTGACCTGCTCAGCTTGGGCCTCAGGAGGCGCCCAGACAGTGGGGCAGGCAGGTGGGGTAGGGGCCTGCTGAGTGGATGGGTGGAGGGGACCTTCTGTCCACGCTGAGACTGAGGGGCGGCCTCTTCCCCTGCCTGGGGAGGCTTAGAGGGCTCTGGGTCAGTGCCCTTTCCCTCCCAGAGGGCATTTCTGGAACGTCCATTTTGAAGCAATCGGCACAACTGCTCTCCAGCCAGACTCTGCCAGGATCACGGGGGCCGTGAGGAGACTGCTGAGCCTGGACACTGGAGTCTATCAACACGTACCTGTGACCTGAGTCTCTTCTTCGAGCCAATGGGCTCCAGTGTCTACCAGCTCTGCCTGCGAGCCCTGGTGGGCTCTGTCCTCTGCTTGGATATCATCTTGGCTCCAATTGGTTGGTCTGGCCAGAACTCCTGGACCCCTGGACCGGCAGAGCGCTGCAGGTCCCCTTTCTCAGCTCTTGCTGGGCATGGCCTGGCCCGGCACCTAGTGAATGAGGTGTGGAGAGCTGTCTCCAGTGGTGCACAGGGCCCAGTGGGGAATTGGGGCAGGAGCTGCCCTCACATGCTGAGGTGTGAACAGAAAGGAGGCACCTGACCGTTACTAAGGTTGCTAAGGGAGCAGGTACCCTCTCGCACTTCTGTTTCAATGAAACAATATATTTAATGCATAATTTAAAAAACCAAGTCAAGCTTGACACAGTGGCAAAGGCCTGTAATCCCAGCTACTTGGGTGGCTGAGGCAGGAGGATCCCAAGTTCAAGGCCAGCCTCAACAACTTAGAAAATTAAAACATAAAAAGGTTGAGGTTGCAGCTCAGGGGTGGAGCACCCTGGCTCGGATCGCAGCACCACCAAGAAAGCCGGGTCACTCTCCCAGGCCCATTGTGAAAACATCCACCTTTCCCTGCCCAGCCCTGCTCCCTGGAAGCCATGGCTTCCTGCTTGCCTTGTTTTTGTTTGGTTCTACTTGGTATTTTCCTCCGTATTCCAAATGGCCCGCTTGTTCTGACGCAGGTTGATCTTTCGATCTTGGGCACCACCTCTGGAGTCTGGACTTCCGTGGGGGGCGGCTGTGCCCTGACTTCCCTCAGGGCCTGGCCCTGATTCTCCCCACCTGCCCCCCACTCCCCCGGTGAAATCACGCGTGAGATTCCATCACTGCCTAGAGGTGCTCGACGCATCGATGCGCTGAGGGAGTGTTCACAGTGGCTGCCGCTCTGCGGTGGTCCTCATACCCTGTGCTGGTGCTTGGGGTCGGGAGACGCCTGTTCTGGGATGGGCAGGTTATTTCTTTAACGCTGGCTCCCTCCAGGCCCATGGCCTCCCCCGCACAAGCCCTCTCGTTCCTCTGGGGGTGCCCTGCTGTCCTCCAGCCCCTCTTCACTGGTCCCCACTGTCTCCCTCCTGGTCCCTCCTGCGGTGGCTGTCCACTTTCTCTGATGCTCTCTCCTGGCTTCGTCCTGGACACCTCCTTTCTCCATCCCAGCCCCCTTTCTGCTGGGATGTGTCAGGCCTTCTCTGGTGTTGCAGACTGGTGGCTGCCACACACAAGAAGCAGGTTCTGTGACATGCTCCTGTGACCATGGCCCCCGCGGCACCTGTACTGTGCCCACTGTGCAGAGCCTGGCCCCACCATGGCTCCATGCGGGGGCAGGGGATCGTGGGCCATGCTGAGTGTGGCCGACCGCTGGCCGACCGCGTGCTCTCTGGTCAGGAATTGTGTAGAGGCACTCCTGGTACCTTCAGCCCCTCCCCTCCTCCTTTCCCCGTTCTAGGCTAAGGGACTGTGTGCCTGACAGAGCGGGACCCTGTTGTTTGTAACTTCAGGGCCATGATTGGTCCGAGGACCATTTTTAAGCGGTTGCGCTTCCTGGAATAAATGGGCTCTGCATCTCGCTCCAGCAGGGCAGTATTACCAGCCCCCTGAATCTGGGTGAAATGACTCTGCGACCGTCCACTCCATACCCCGTCCTGTGGGACCCCATTTTGTTCTTCCTGGGGACCCCTTTTCATCTCCTAGGACCCCAACTCGTCAGTAGACCACACAACTCACGGCATAAAACAACATAACTCCTCTCCATTTGGGGCTGGAGCACAGCCACAGCCACGAGGGGCCACCCCAGGCTCACCGAGGAGCAGCAGAAGCCAGCAGAGCCGAAGCTGAGCCCCCTTCATGGGGCCCCGGGCGGTGAGCTCCCCGAGGCCTGTGTGCAGGGGGACACACCTCAGATGGCTCCTAGCGACCATCATTCCCGCTGGTGAGTGTTGGAGTGATTTCTGCTTTCTTTATATTCTTCCCTATTTCCTGGATTCTTCACCGCACACACGCTTAGCTTTTGTGAGGTCATGTTCAACCCAGGTATGGAAAACCGCTCAAGGGAGCGGCTTCCTCACTGCCTAGAACCCCAGGCCACTCCCCTGGCTCCAGAAGGTATAACCTAGTGTCTGGACAAGCTGCCAGGAGCCTCCCTGTTGCCCCCTCAGGTGCACCTCGTGGCTGGGGCCTCTTAAATTCCAAGCCTGTGTGGCCCTGTGCCCTCTGCCTCTGGCTCTGCCTGTGCCAGGCACTGGCTGCTTGGGGCCTGGCCCCGTGTGATTTGGGGTCTCCTGCAGGCCCTTGCTCTGCAGTGCTGTTAGGACTTCCAGCCACTCGCTGCCTGTCTTGCTTTTCAACGGGGTTGAAGCGGTCCACTAAGTTTAGACAGATGGCAGGTGAGTTACTGGTGTGGTCCCCTGGTCCCTGACACAGAGGCTGGGCAGCTGTTGGAGAACAGGAAGCTAAGGCGGTGACACTCTAAGAAGGCAGTGAGGTCAATCTGTGAGCCAGAGTTTTGGTTTTTTGTGTAAGAGATAAAATAAGCTTGTACTGCAGTGTGGCTCTGGGTTTGAGTGAATGTAAAGCCAGTTCACAGCTGAGTTGCAAATGGTTTGCCTGAGAAACTGGTGCCTTCCCTGGCTGGCAGTAGCTGGTTCAGACTGGGGGCTCTGGCCCGCTGCCGTGTGCGTGCGCAGGAGGAGCTGATCCAGGACTTCCTCTCTCCCTGCCCCCCCTCCTTCCCCTCATCCCAGTTTGAGATCTGCTGGCTAATTGGGAACCGATTTGTTTTGCAATGATTCAGGCCTTTGCTGTTGGAGCCCTGGGAGTCAAAGTCTCGCTTCCAAGGCATAGAATTTCCACTCACTGTGCCGAGAGCTGCAGGATTGTTGAATAACAAATACAATTAGGACGTGCCAACTTTTTGTTTGGAGTGCCAATTTTTGCTCTTCAGGGTTAAGTGCAGTTGTCCCACTTATCTGAGGGGGATGAGTTCTGAGACCCCCAGTGGACACTGGAAACTGCAGGTAGTACCAGACCTTATGTATGCTGTGCTTTTTCTTGTATCTATATGTCTACAATTACATTTAATTATTAAATTAGGCACAGTATGAAATTAATAACAAATGCTCTCTGGAGCAAGAGTATTTAAGCAAAATAAATATTACTTGAATGTACACCCTTTGGCACCAAGACATCCATCTGATAACCAGGAAGGCAGCTGAGTGACTAACGGACAGGTAGTATATATAATGTGGACACATTGGACACGGGATGATTAATGTACTGGAGGGATGGAACAAGAAGATGCAAGATTCCACCCTGCTATTCAGAATGACATGCAACTTAAAAATTCTGAATTGTTTATTTCTGGAATTTTCCATTTAATATTTTCAGATCACGTTTAGCAGTGAGTAACTGAATCCATGAAAAATAAAACTTTGGACAAGAGTGGCTCTTCTCAGTGTGTGTTGAAAAGCCAAGAGGAGAAAACTTCAACCTATTTACAGCTGCAAACCCCAACTCAGAAGGGAAACATCCAGGCCTGTGGTGAAGTAGAGGGTGGGCCTGTGCCTGGTCTTAGGTGGGGCTGGCTGGTTCTTTAGCTGCAGCATGGCCCAGCCCAAGTCCTGGTTGAGGTGGGGTTGGCAAAGAGAGAGGGAACTGATTTTTACTGAGGACCCAAGGAGACCCAGGCCCCAAGGACACTGTCTTTCCTGTGATTAGTTCGAGTTAGTGGAAGCTTTTACAGCCTGAGGGAGAATACAGAAGGGAGCTCCTGCTGCTCTCAGCCCCATAGCAACTGGGACCCGTAGGACTGTCCAAGAGTAGAAGGGCCCAAAGGCCTATGGCAGTGCTACTGTTGAGTTGTCCAGTTGTCAGTACTGTAGGTGTCCTGAAAAAATGATTGAGCAAGACACACAGCAGTATCAGAGGACAGATGTGTGAAGGTGAGGGGAGGTAGAGGGGTGTGGTGAGCAAGAGAGGCTCCAGCTCCCAGTGTCTGAAAGTTAGGGTCTTGTATCCTGAGCTGTGGGCCTTCTCTTCCCGACACGGACCTGGTTGAAGACTTTACCCCATTTGCTCCCATTGGTTGTCTGATACCTGATTAGAATATTTTCCAATTTTCCCCCACTGGTTACTTTAGAAAACCTAATTAGGGGGGCTGGGGTTGTGGCGCAGTGGTAGCGTGCTCACCTGGCATGCATGAGGCGCTGGGTTCGATCCTCAGCACCACATAAAAATAAAATATCTAAAACTAAAAAATAAATGTTTAAAAAAAAAAAAAAAGAAAGAAAACCTAATTAGGACACTGCTCACTTTACCCCCATTGGTCCCTTTAAAGTTTGAACCTGTGGTAGGAGTTGTCATGGTGATGGGATTTAATGTAAACGGAGACAGGACTTGTCCCCTGTCCTGTTCTCCAGCAGCTTCTTTCTAACACCCTGTTTCCGCCATCTTGGTGTCTTTGAACTCCTCCCTAATAGCAGCTGTCCATCATGTTCCAGGACAGCTGGTCTCACCTCCTGGGTGAGCCTAGTTCTCCAGGGAAGGGGCAGGGGTGGGTTATGGGGGACAGCGATCTGTAGGTCTCCAGGGGAGGCCTGCAGACCTGTTGCCCAAGTGGCCTGTGATGCCGCAGTGGGTTCTGGTGGGGGCTCAGGACACAGTGGAGCCGGCTCTCCAAGTGAAGAAGCCAAACAGAGTGTTTCTTCTAAACAGGGAACAGCACATTTTTCTTCCCCTCCAAGACTGACAGTTGGAATGTCCTCCAGGCACAGAGCTGAGGGTGGAGGAGACCAGTGTTACTGGATGAACAGCAGCTCCATGGCCTGCTGGGGCCTGGGCCACCCGACTACGGGCGCAAGTCAGACATAGGCCCTCGTGTGCCTGGTCAGGCCTTCCAGGGTGTGGCTGGAGACGCAGACTTTGGAGCCCACTCCTGACCCGGAGGCATTCTCAGGAGGCCTGGGGGTCTGAGTGACAGCCCATGCCTGGGCCAGGAGCAACCAAGCCCCGAGCCCTGCAGTTCTCCTGCTGCCCCACAGACAGACCCACGGACCCAAACTGAATTTCCACACAGGCAGGAGGCGCTTGGGCACAGGTTGGAGTGAAGCGCTGCCCACCAAGGGGAGACGGGGACCGCCCGCGGGTGAGGGGCTGGGGAGGACTTGGCAGGGCTGGTGGGAGAAAGGCAGCGCTGTCGTGGCAGCTGCGCCTCCTGCGGGGCTCATGGAAGAGGAGGGGCCTCCAGAAGAAGTCCAGGTAAGACATGAGCCAGTGGGCTGCAGTGGCCGCTGGGGCACCTGAGGACACTCTCTGGTCTTGCTGCATATCCATGCTGGCCTAGAGGGGCCCAGGGATGCCCTCCCTGTCCCCGGACACCCAGACCTGCACCTTCTAGGATTGGATAGTGCCTGCACGCAGCGGCCTCCCAGGCTTGGCCAGCATGCAGAGGTGTGCCTGGAGCAGGGCCTGGGGCTCGGAGCCTGGGTCCAGGCCCAGAACCCCCTCTGCCCAGGGGTGCATTGTTCCTTCTGTCCCCTTCTGTTACCTCCCCACCTGGCTGAGCCTTGCTGGATTTGAAGGTCCAGAGTGAGTGTCATCTTGCAGCAGTCAGCTCTGGACACAGGGAAGCTGCATAACAAATTCTCATGCGCAGGGGTGACTCTCACAGAAACACCTCTTTTTTGCTTGAGTTTTGTATTGGCTGCTCCAGGCATGTCCAGGCTAAGCAGTCACTTCAGCTCTGTGCCCTGTGTCTGCCAGGCACCCCCGAGGCATGTGCCCTCCCCATGATGTGTCGGCACAGAGCAGGTATTTATGAAGAGCCAAAAATGGAAGGAAGGAGGGAGAAGGGGAGCCCCAGAGAGGACAGAGAACAGGCTTGGCTCAGTGAGGAGGGAGGGGGGTTTCCAGGCCCCTGGGCAGGCCTGTCCCTGGGGAGCTTGCCTCACCCTCTCCCTGCTCAGAGGCAGTGTGGCCAGGACAGCAGCCAGGAGAGGGACAGGCTGTGCAAGTGGAGCCTGGCTGGGGGAGTGGCCCATCATGGAGTGCCCAGCTCTGACAACTTGCTCCTTCCTCGGCCGGGAGTTGGAAGCGTGGCTGACCCTTCCTTTGCTCTCCTCTGATCCTGCAGCTGTGGTGCCCGCAGGCCTTGGGTGTGGGAGGCAGGCCAGAGGAGGGAGCAGGGCACAGGGTGTCCCAGAAGCACCTGTTCAGAAGGAGTCCCACCCTGGGATGGGTGGCATAAAAGGACTTGCTGTTATCTTGAAAAATAGGAGCCTGGGTCTTAACACCTCCGAATGCCTTTAAAAGAAGTAATTGCCTGACTGCAGTTATTTCAGGAGTTTAACTAACCGCATGGGCGCTTTGTAAGAATACTTGGGGAATTTAAAATTCCACCCACGGCCCCCAAGGGTGGGGGCCCTGCCTGGCGCCTGAGGCCCGTCCCCTTCCCCTCTCTAAGAGGGTGGGGGTCTCTGGGGGGGACTTCTGGCGATGAAGCCAGCTTGCCCCCCCGGGGGGGGGGCGTTGCCAAGGTGACATCCCCTTGGCTGACTGCAGGAGAACCAGGCACCTCCTCGCGGGCTCTGCTGGGGTGACGGGGAGGGGGGGGGCGGGGGTGGAGGAGAGTGATTTTCTCGTGACAGGCACCCGCTGAGGCCCCTCTCCTCACTGATCACGTGGGGAGGGGAGCTTCCTTATCAGGGCCCATGAGCTAAGAGAAGCCAGGTGTCACCCCTCAGTGGAGTCCGCTGCCTGCTTGGCAGTGACCACCCTGTGCAGGTCCTCTCCTGATTCAGGGAGATCTTCCAACTTCCTGAGAAACTCCTGGCTCTACTGAGACGCAGCCCAAATGCCAAAGTCAAGACAAAACACAGCAGAAATAAACCTGCCCAGGCCCCCCGGGTGCCTCGCCTGATGCCGGTGTGGGCAGACACGCCAAAAAAGACTCTAGGTAACAAATTTATTTTTAAAGAATCAATCCAAAAACAATTAAATGCAATTTATGAACGTGGTAGGAAAAGATGAGCAACGAGCCCAATTAGCAGAAGTTATTTTAAATGTGTCAGGATCACGTCTTAGCCCGCGCGGGGAGGTCACCTCACTTCGGCATCTGGCTGCAAAGGGCATCTGAGGAAAGACAGCCACCCTGGGCCAGGGCTGAGGGGGTCCTGAGGCCAAAGGGCAAAAAGCACTTTCCAAGTCCTGGGCTGAGTCCTTTCTTAGGACAGGAGGTTGGTGCTGGGGAGCTGGAAGTCCTGTCAGAGGCTGTGGAGGAGCAGGCGGTAGGACCTGGGTGTGCTGGCCAGGCCAGCCTCTCTAGTGTCCACAGCCACATGTTGGGCAGAGTTTCAGGTGCCCCATGGGTGCCCCAAACCCAGACCAGTGCTGTAATAAGCATGGCTTGGCTTGAAGCCTCTGCCTGGGCAGGTGGGATATGGGGCTGACGTGCCAGGCTGCTGCCCTTCCCACGGCCACCTGCCTCTGTGGACATGTCCCAGGCCCAGCTCACGTGGGACACCCTCTCCTCCCCAGATCCTTGCTTTCCACCAGACCAGAGTTCTGGAGGCTGCGTGTCTTTCAACAAGGAGAACGGCCAGAATGCACGATGGGGGACGGCACCAGAGGGAGGGGACAGGTGTGGGCTCCGCGCCGCCGCAGCCAGCACCTCACACTCGTCCTGCGGCACTTGTGTCTTCATCCCTATGGACAGAGGGGAACCTGAAGGTTGGAGCAGCCGAGCAGCTTCCCTCCGAGAGCACTGGCCGGGGCCGGGCCGCAGAGCAGGGCTCTGCACTGAGTGTGCGAAGGCCCGGGCCGGAGTCCTGCCCATTCACCCTCTTGCTTCTGTGGAAGAAGGTCATTTGGCCTGACCCCGACTCTGTCCCTGTCCCATCCCCAGGCCTGCAACTCTCAGGGTGGACGAAGCTGGCTGAGCATCCCCCAGGAGCCATTCCTGGCTGTCCACGAAGATTGTTGGTGGGACTTGTGCCTCGGGACCACCTCTGTGCACCTTGGCAGCCCCAGGCAGCCCACCCAGATTTGCACAAGCAACTTGATCCCCAGACGGAATGAAGATGGAAGAGGGTGGAAGGAGCCAGGTTCGAGGCCGGTGTCTCAGGGGCTCAGACACTCGTGCCTTCTTTGGAGACAGAATCCAGCCCAGCGCCTGCCTCTGGGCAGCTTGGCTGACCGGCAGCAGCTCCTCTTCCGTTGATGGCAGCTCCCACCGAAACGCCCCCGGTCTCCGCCTCGTCTGCTGCCGCGACTTTCAGCTCCTTCTCCAGGCAAAAATCTCATGACAATTCCCCAGCATCACGCGGCCTGGGCTGCTCCTCTCTGGGGCCTGCGGCAGGGCTGGGTGCACAGCGTGTCCCAGCCAGGATGCCCGAGTGTCCCAGCCAGCCTGGGACCCAAGGGACAGGCAGGACTGTCCTCTCTCGGCCAGGCTCCCTTTCTCTGTCAACTGAGAAGGAAGGTCATGGTGGGGCACAGTCCTCAGCTCTCCCCAGTCTCTCCCAGAGGCTCCTGGGTGTCACCTGCAATGTACCCTCTGCCTGCAGACTCTCCTGGGGAGGAGGCCTAGGGGGGCCGAGCATGGGGTCTGCTACTCCAACCAGACGCCCAGTGGCCAGTGAGTCTTCAGCTGAGTGGGACGGAGGAGGTTTTAGCACTGGCCGGTGCTCTGGCCAGGGGAGGCAGGCTTCGTCATCATGTCTGCGTGGGTTTCCGGGAGCGCCTGCCTTGGGATTCACGCTTTCAATGCAAAACTAAAATCTTCCCCAAAGGCTCTTCCAGAGCTTGTGGCGACCCCGGCCCATCTGTGGCTTGGGCACCATTAGTTGAAGGTTTGGTGGTCCTGATACCCATCCCTGGGTTCCAGTCTCCTGGAATTCAGGTCACAGGTCTGCAAGACCCTCTCCACGCTGCCACATTGCCAAATTGCCCAGCACAGGTGAGGGGCAGAGGGTTTTTATTTTTCTTGCTTTTCTGATGTCTGTAGTGGGAATGATTGATATATTTTTAATTGGAAAGAAAAAGCAAGCCAAAGAGCTTGCTCGGGGTTGGCCCTGTGCAGGTGATCAGGCTGCACGTCCCATTGCAGCCTGTGGGGCCAGGCTGCCAGCAGGTGTCCCACAGCAAGTCACAAAGTGAGGAGTGGACCTGCGGCCCTTCCCCGCCACGCTCCCAGGGCCCTTCCCCACTGGTCCTCCAGGGCTTCCTCCAGCGTCCTTCCCTGCCAACCCTGCAGCTGGGCCTCAGCCAGGCAGCCTCCAGGACCCAGCTGGCCTCCCCTCCATAGCCTCTGCCTCCCGCTGCTGCTGGGCCTGCTGGATTCCCCTGGGTGAAACCTGTCATGCCCTTTGTCCCCACCGGGCCTCTCTGGGGTCCTTGGAGTGGGCTCCTCCCCCTTGCTGCTCAGAGCAGGTCAGCTGGGCAGTCAGACAGAGGTCTGCACCTCTCCGACTTAGCTCCCGGCCCTCTCCCTGCCTCCAACCAGCTTTGGAAACACAGCACAGGCACCAGTTGGGGCCTCCCCTGGGTGCCTGCCTCTGGGCTAGGGTAGGGCCTCCTGAGAGCCTGGGAAGAGCTTCTGACTCCCTCCAGCCACAGGAGCGATGATGATAGGCCTGCCTGGGTGCCTTCCCTCGGCGTCCCAGGACCTGGAGGGCTCCTCGTGCCCGGGTGGTCTGTGCAAAGCGCACCCCATGAGGCCGAGTTTCTCCAGGGCGGGGCTGTTGACACTCACAATGCCCTTCTGCTCTTGGGCCAGAACACAGATCCAGGTCCAGAGACCCTCCGTGGCGACCCAGCAGCCATGGGGCCAGGCTGAGGAAGCGCAGGCCTTGCTGAGTCCTCAGCGGATGCCTCCCTCCCGTGGAGCCGACTGACCAAGTGCACCGAGGCACCCCTGCCACCCGCACTCCTCCGACTCACTGTCCCTCACCAGCATTTCCTGGCCATCCTCCTGTGTCGGGATTAATGAATGGTGAGCCCTCTCTCCCCCGAGGCTGCAGACTCATCCAAGGCTCCTAGTTCTTCCCATTCTCCCTCTTTAATTCCAGAGAAAGCCCGTCATCGGTGTGTTTACTAATCCTGTGCCTACATTTCTGTAGCTATTTAACCTAACCAAAGCTGTGGTTTTAATGAAATTGATTTCAAAGGAGAAAAAAGATATTATTCCATTGAAGTCACTGAAAAATTGATCATCCAATTTTGGTGCCATCCCAGGGGTGGAGATACTAACGGCTGTTCACTCCGAATCTCCGTCCGTGTGTGGCTCCAGCTTTCAAGTCTCTCCCAGGCTGACAGCTGCTCCCAGCCGCACAGGACTGGATGCCAAGGAAGACTGGAGGCTCTGGGATTCCTGTGCACACGCAGTCTTCTATTTCCAGCTTGTCTTGGCCGACAAGCTTCTTGCTGTATTCTACCTTGTAAAGCAAAAAGCTCAATTATTGAAGCCTTAAAAGCACATTCAAACTGGGTCTTCCAGGGAGCTTGGAGGGTGGCAAAGGGCCCCAGAGGGTCCTGCCCTCCGTGGGGCGGCGGAGCCTCCCCTCTGCCTGAAGCTGCATGCTCTCCTCCGGCTCCCGGCCCACGATCTGGGGTTTCTTTCTACCCCCTTCAAGCTGCCCTCACCTGCTGGAATGCTGAGGTTCTGCCCCTGACCTCAAGGGCACCTGCCATCCTATTGCAGTTCCTGAAGAGCAGGACACCCCTGACCTTCCTCTGGTGTGGCGTGGCCCTGTGCTCAAGGTCCCCCCCTCTGCTCCTGAGGCTTTGGCATGAAGGGCTGCTTCTCTCCAGTCCGAGAGCAAAATGGTTCTTGTCCTCCCGACGCTCAGCCAGAGCTGGAGCCGGTCCACTCCCAAGACCCTTCGGCCTCCGGGGATGCCCTCCCCCCAGCCCGAGACTCCTGCATTTTCCCCATGAAGGCCTGTGGCTGTGTCAGGGCATCTGGAACCACCTGTGGGTGGGCATGGGGAGGCTGCGGGCGTGTGGGCCAGCTCCCTGCTCTGGGTTAATTCCACTGTGGACCCAAAGGCTCCAAGAGATTTCACGTCAGGGGCGACCACACAGCAGGTGTGGTGGGGCAGTCCCACCACGGAGGCAGAGCATCCATCCCGTGACCCCTCGGAGTGGTCCCTTGCCTCCGTCCTGACCCCTACAAGGCCATGCCACAGGGCCGGGCCACAGGAGAGCCAGGGCTGAGGACAGCGTTTACTGAACTGAGCACCTGCCTTGTCACGGAGCCCTGCTGCAGATCCAGGCTCCGGCGACGGCCCAGGAGCCTCCCTGCCCTTGTGGTCTTGGTCCAATTGTTCTGAGTCTAGAGCCACCCACGGGCCACCATGAACAGGTGCAAGGCCAGGATGGGCTGCCCGCCTGGGAGTGGCCACACCTGCTGGCAGGAGCTCAGGCTGTGGGAGCATATGTCCTCTCCTGAGTGCAACAGGCCTGGGAGGGGTTTTCAGGGGCAGCAGAACACGGATCAGTGGGGCCCAGGAGGTAGGCTGCCCTGTGTTGACTGTGGTACTGACTCCTCTTTGCTGTGTGTGTTCAGGTGAGCATTTGAACCTCTCTGGACTCTGTTCCTTGTCGGGGAAATTGGATTGGTTATAAAGCCTCCCTCAGGGGGTTGGTTTGAAGGTGAAATTAGTTGATGGGTAGAAACAATAGCCCTGCCTGAGCAAATGCTCAATAAATAATAGCAGGTGAGTGTCTGGATAGTGGAGGGTAACGTTCACAAGGACACACCTGTGCACAGTAAGCAGCAGGTACTCTGTAAGCTGGGAAAGAGGGGCTCCTGCCTTCCCTGGGGGCACCTACTCACCCAGGGAGACCCCACGATCCTCCTCAACAGGGTCCTGGGTGTTCCTGAGAGCAGAAGTGAGAAAGGCTTTATTTGGGGTCATGGGTCCGCCAGCAGTCCATGTGACCATTTCATCGCCCAGAGGCCCAGCTGCCTGCCTGTCCCTGAATGAGGAAGCGGGAAGGACAAGGGGCAATTGTCCTTCCAGTCCTGCCCCTCAGCCCTGCCTCCGACCGTGCCTAGGCCGAGCCTGGAGCCTGACCCCAGCGCAGCTCCTCGGGCCTCAGCCAGCCGCTCCTACTCCTTCCCGCGGGGCAGACATCTGTTGACATCTTCCACTGCAGGCCACCTGTGTCCCTCTCGAGCTCCTGGATGCTGTGGACTTGTTATCCCACCGTATTTCCATAGGGTCTCAGGAGAAGTGGGACAAGCGTACTGCCTGGCCCGCCATCTTGACCCAGAAGTCCCTGGAGGCGGGGAGAAGCCCGGAGGTTGTGTGGAGATGTCCATCAAGGCGTTCCCTGGAGGCCACCGCGTGCGCAGGCAGGAGAGGGGCTGGGCTGAGGGTGAGGAGGGCGCAAGGAGGCTCCACAGGGTCCAGGGCAGTGAGGCTAAGGCTGACCATGGCTGCAGAGGGGACACTCTGCATGGCCCACGGCTCGGTCCTGTTCAGGACGGGACCCCAAGGCCAGGCTGGGCCCAGGGCGGGCAGTGCAGAGCTGAGAGGCAGGAGGCAGGGTGGATTATAGGCGCAGGCCCCCTGCAGGCCTCAGGGCACAGCAGAGTGCTGGGCGCTCCTCCCCATCCAGAGGGGCATCTCCAAGTCCTGGGCTTTGTCCAGCAGCTGGCGCACAACACTCACCAGGCAGCCGAGCTGGACTTGCACTGGGCAGCTTGCTGGGGACCTGTCTACCCAAGGCCACACAGCGCTGGCACAGAGAGGAGTCTGCATCGTCCAGGAGAGCCTGGCCTGGAGGTCAAGGAGGAGGCTCTGGAGTCCCAGGGCCTTGGCCACCCTCAGGGGGCTTCAGTTCTGCCCCTGGAATGAGCAAAGCAGGCCTCGGCTTGGGCTATGGATGGAATGGTGACCCCTGTCCCTGCCCAGTTCGTGTTGAGGTCCTCACCCAGTACCTCAGAATGCGGCCTTGTTGTAAGAAGGTCCTGGCAGGTACCATAGCTGCGACGAGGAGCAGGGTGGGCTTGTCCCCCGCAGCTGGTGTCCTCGTAGAAGGAGCTTGGACAGTCGCAGGGAGAAGGTCCCATGAGGATGATGGCAGAGGTCGGGGTGGGGGTTCTACAGGCCAAGGAGCCCCAGGGATGCCGGAACCACCAGGAGCTGGAGAGGCCAGACTTTGCCTTCAGCCTCAGAGGGGCCAGCCTGCCTTGTACCTGTCCTCCTGGTTCCTCTGTGCTGTGTCGGCCGTCCAGTGTGGGGCACTCCATCACAGCAGCCCTGGGAACTCCTGCTGCTGGGGTGCAGGGAGGTCGGGCTGCCCCAGGGCCCACTGCCACATGACCTCTCAGTGCCCCAGGAGGCCTGGTACCTGGGTCTTGGGCACATGGGCAGGCACAGGAGGGACAGGTGTGGGCTCGTGTAGGGTGGGTAAAGCCACTCGGGGTTGTGACGGAAGAAGCATGTGGGGGAGGGTGGCCCAGGTGCTGCTCAGGCTCCTGGCAGTTATGGTATTGCTGAGGTGGCTGCATTGGAGGCTGCCAGGCTTCAGGGCCACCCCACAAGCAAGGGCGCTATGACAGCTGCTCCCCACGCTCCCTCTGAAGCCCAGAGTCACAGGGTGACTGTTTTAGCCCTAATTTTACTGCCTCGTTCAGAGAGGCCTCTGGGTCCTCTGGGCTGGTGAGGCGTCCCTGGGGGCCCCTGTCGTGCCCTTGCTCAGAGCTTGCACCCACAATCTAGCACTTTCCTACTGCCCCAAGGTCGCCTCTCTTGTCACCATCTGGGAGACCAAGAGCAGGGTGCCGGAGGATCCGCAGGGTCCCGGGAGCTGGATTTGGGCACCATGCAGTCTAAGCCAGTCCCTCTGCACCCAGACGGTAGCCGGGGTCCAGTGGCCTCTCCCAGGCAATCAGCATGACAGACAACTTGAACAGAAACTTTGTCAGATGCAACCCTTTTCTGAGCGACACAAGAAGAGGAAGAGGAGAAAAGGGCTCACAATCTGGGTGGAGGGCCCGGGGGCTGCTCCTCCAGGCCCTTCTAGGTTGGTGCTGAGACTTTGAGAATCACATGGCAGAGCTCCTGACCAAAGGCCCCGTGCAGCCCTCACTTGGAGCACTATCACAGAGACCTGTGTCCACCTTGGAATGGGCACAGGGCTGGACCAATGTCCAGACAGCTCCCCAGCTTCTGGATACCCCTCCCTGCCTCCGGCGGCTGGGCCGTCGCGGAGGGTCTGCCTGTGCACGCCATGGCGATGCGACACTTGACCACGTACTTGGTGTACGCAACGTATTTCTTACCTGCAGTTTTCAGGTCACAGCCCCGGGTCCCCGAGCCAGACCTCCACCAGCTCTCATCTGGAGACAGTGGGGAAGAACTTGCTTCTGGCCTCACCAGGCTGTGCCAAATCCGGTTGGCCAATTTGGTGGTGGTCAATTCCTTGTTTCAATTCGGCTGGGCCACGACGCCAAGGTATTTGGCCAACACCATTCTAGATGTTGCCGTGAAGGTAAGCCAGCCAGCCCAACCTGCAAGAGGACCCAAGTCCTTCCTGTGTGACCACAGGCAGACCAGTTAACCTCTGGGCCTTGGTTTTATCAACTGCAAATAGGGGCATTGCCATGCCAGGCCTCCCAGGCTTGGGTGAGGACCAAGACACAGGGGCGGTGAAAACGGTCATTGCAGCTTGCCCAGAGAGACAATGCCTTGTTCTGGAAGATTTTAGGGGTTGCCGCCTGGACAGTTGGTTCTGGGGCCACAGAATCATGACTTGCACAGGCCACAGTACCACTCCCAAGGGGCTGTGGAGCCCAGACCTGTGTGGTACTGCACACTCCTGTGGGCTGCACCGCCAGGCGATGCCTTCTCTGAGGGGCTTCGGCCCTGGTGTTTGGGCTCCCTGAGCATCATCCTCACCCTATTATAAAACTCTGCTGGGGGGGGGGGTCACATGCTTGTATGCCAGTCAGGGGACTCTGGAGACAAATGACAGAAATAAAAACAAATCAGCTTAAGCAAAAGCATGATTTTATTGGCTGATGTAATGGACAAAACTTGAAGTCTGATGCAGGACTTGGGCATGGCTGCACCCAGGGGCTCAACCATTTTCCCAGGACTCAGCCTCCCTGTCTCATGACTGCTTTGGTGTGACAGAGGCTTAACCCTAACCCTAGCTGTTTCCCTCTCTGGTGAAGAGAACGTGCGCTTCTCAGTGGTTCTGGAAGCTCCCTCCCAGGACTTGGGCCGTCACTGAACCTCCCTCCTGCCTTCAGGGTGGACTGGTCTGGGTGACGGCATCGGTCTTAGGCCCCGTGTTGGAGCCGAGAGCGGGTCTGTTCTACCGAAGAGCAGAGGCAGAGGGTGGGGAGGGGCAGAGTTCCCACAGAAAAGCGAAGATGCTCTCTCCAAAAAGGTGGTGACCCTGTGCAGGGGGCAGGCCCATGCAGGGTTTAGGGAGAGGTGTGGGTCACCTCAGGGAATCAACAGTGGGGGGTGGTGCAGCACCACCCTGAAGGGCCACAGAGGAAGATGAGACTGCAGAGAGGAGGTGCAGGGCTGCTGAGCAAAGAGGAGCAGGCACTGCTGCTCTCGGCCTGGCAGGCAGGAAAGGGGTCAGCCCCCACCTGCCCTCCCGCCCTCGCCGAGCCACCGGGGAGCCCAGGGCACCTGCTGTCCAGCCTGCGGTGGCGGATCCAACCAGGGCGTTCCGGCTTGCACACAGCTGTCTGACGACACAGGGACAGGAGTAGATGGTTGGGATGCCCCAACAGCCCAGGGCTGTGGCTCTCCCTGACCTGGGTACACCTACTAGAATCCTAGTGGATTCAATGAGCTTTTCCTTTAAACAGAGCTAGAAATTGATACCAAAGTTTGTATGGAAAAATAAACACACAAGAGTTGCCAGGAAAAGCCAAAAGAAGGCACTGTGGGGTGGGGCGGGGGCCTGCCAGTCTGCCCAGATAACAGGCTCAGGTCCCTAACACACATGCAGCTTTTGAAGCCTGCACAAAGCACAAAGCCAGGAGTACCCGTCAGTCCCCCTGGGCTCAGAGTGCCCATTTCCCTGCAGCTTCCCGAGAGCGAGTTTTTGCCAGCGTGCCGAGTGAGAAGGGGCTTCTGGGTGTGGGTCCACTCTGCCCTTCCCTAACGTGACCAGGTTGGTCGCCTTTCCCTGTGTCCAGGGACAGTTCTATATGCCTACCCGGGAATTGTGTGTCCTGTAGTTTGTTGGGTTTTCTGTATGATTTCTGGGATGTATTGGTAGGTGAAAACATACGTGCAAAAGGGCAGGAGGGCCCTGCTGGCGTGGGAGAGGGGAGGTGGGAAGGGCTGGGGCCGCACCCTCCAGAGCAGGACCAGCGGAAAGGGCCGCTAAACAGACATTCTCTCCAGGGAGCGCCGACCACGCCCGCTGACCCTTGGAAGATGCTAATATTCTACCAAGTAAATTAAATTTAAGTAAGGAGCATGAGAAAGAGGAAGAATGAAACAGAAAGGATGCCAGTTATATTTCACATGAAGAACGGAGCCACAGGAAAATTCAAAGGAGAAAGAACAGGTCCTAGCAGCTCAGGAACACGGGCTTGGTTTCTACCTGGGAAGGGGACAGTGGTGATAGTGTCTGCTAGCAGGGTGTGTGGGTGGACAGACCACTCTGAAAGTTTCGCAGGTGTATTCTGGGTCTGTGCAAGTGCAAAAGAAGAGAGACCGTTGAGGAAGTCAGAGGGCCTGGGAGGACTGTGGGGGCTGGAGTCAGAGTCAGCTGTGATGACCAAGGACATGTGTTCATGTGTGCACACCCGTGTGTGTGTATGAGCACACGGGTGTGGGCTGTGGTTCTGTGTGCATGCACATTTGTATGTGTGCCTACATGTATGCGTTGTGTGCACGTGTGCCTGTGTGTGCCCGTGTGAGTGGCTGGGCTGTCTCCTAGACCTGCTCATTGAAAGGCCACAGAACCTCCTCTTTGACTTTGGCAATAGGACTGAGTTTCTGGAACATTCCCCACTCAAAGGAGCCAGGGCTCCTGGGAGAAATAACTGATTTTAGGGCCGGGGCAAGAAAAGTACAAAATTAGACTGGAACATCTTGTTATGCCAGAAAGTAAGGAAGTGGCAAAAAAAAAAAAAAAAAAAGAGTGGCATGTCACAAACACTGAGGAGCCAGCCTGAAGGGGCTCCTTTGGCCAAACGTGGAACAACAGAGTCCCAAAATAACGAAGCACAGTGTGAATTATAGGTCATTGAGAAACAGGGATCCAAAGCACATAGTAAATGTAGACCATGGATGATAGACGGGTAGATGACGGCAGATAATAGATAGAGACAGATGGATATACAGATAGATAAGATGGATGGATGGATAGATGGATGAGTGGATGAGTGGATGGATGATGGATGAATGGATGGATGGGTGGATGAGTGGATGGATGATGGATGAATGGATGGATGGGTGGATGAGTGGATGGATGATGGATGAATGGATGGATGGGTGGATGAGTGGATGGATGATGGATGAATGGATGGAGGGGTGGATAAGTGGATGGATGATGGATGGATGGATAGGTGAGTGGATAACAGATGGGTAGATGGATGGATGTATGGGTGGATTAGACAGATGGACAGATGAATGGATGGATGATAAATGGAGAGATAGATGGATGGATGCATGCATGAATAGTTGGGTAGATGTGTGATTGGGTGATTGATGGGTGATTGATGGGTGATCGATGGGAGGCAGGTGAGGTAGAAGGGCTGTAGTTTCAGGAGGGTGCCAAGATACTGAGTGTGGGAAGTGCTGGGTAGACAAGAGCCATGAAGGATGGCAGACCTAGGAGAGTTTGTGATGAGGAGCAGATGTTTCTGTGTGTCTTAGAGTGTCTCCCCCAAGAGCGTTTATACGTTTCCAGAAAACAAAGAGTAACTGTAGAGCAGATACATCAGACAACTCCTTGACTGACTTGTCAAAAACACCATCAGCAGGAGGTCGGACGGACACTGTGTGCCTGAGAGAGACAGGAACAATGTGGTGCTGCCGCTGAGTATGTGTCCACTCGGCTTCCTCAGGGGGAACATAGACAAACCCAAACAAGGGCCCCCAGGGAAGGGGGCACTGTGTTCTTCAAAAATGTTGGTGACATGAAAGACAAAGACAGGCTGTGGAAATGTTCCAGAGGGAAGGAGACCAGAATGAAGACAGATGCTGTAATGCCGGACCCTGGAGCAGCCTGTGCTGGAGGAGAAAGCTGGAGAGGAAGCCTGGGTTGGTGGCTAGATGGTGGGTCCACCCAAGGGCAGATCCCACCGCCTCGGTGTCCAATAGGTCACTGAGGGATGAAAGAGATAGTCTCATGTCACAGAGATGGAGAGAGAGAGAGAGACCAAATGGTTGAATGGAGGTAGAATGTCATAATGGAGTCCAAGTAAAAGGTATATGCTGTTCTTATACTATTTTTATTTTTATAACTTTCCCATAGCTTGAAGCTATTCCTAAACAAAACTTTTTAAAAACCAACAAAGCCCCGCTGTCTGCAGGTGCCCAGTGCCGCACAGACACTGCAGGTCTGCACACCTCTGCTGTTGGCAGGATCTCTTAAGGCAGCCAGCACATGCCCACCTGCACCCCTCCAGGAGATAAGCAGGCCAGGTGCACCAGCATGGTGAGACCGAAGCTTCAGTGCAGCGACGGTGATGATCTGTGGTGAGGATGAACCCGGTGCACGGCGATGAACAGCGTGTGAAGCTCCCCTCGGCCTGTGGACACTCCACAGCAGTTCAGACGCGCGGACACTGAGCAGCATCAACCTTCGGGAAGCTGCTTCCGTGAGGCCGCCAGGTTGTTGGAGGATGTCATGAGTCCTGTTTTGGAGGAAGCAAGATCAGATAATGACGACTCTTTGGAATTCTAGGACAGTTTCTCAGGCTGAGGTCCTCGGCCTGCTGGGCCAGCCTCCAGGGAGCTTGTCAGAACGCACATGTCTGTCCACCAGCCCTGAAGCTCCAGGAGCTGGGAACCTGGGCTGCAGCAGGCTTGCCAGACACTGCCAGGCAGACAGAGGTGTGGGAAGACATGCAGAAGCAGGAGCCCAGTCCGGCCCTGTGTGGCTGGATGGGGTGCACGGAGCATCATCTGGACCAGCCTGGCCCACGGGCACCAAGCCACCGGGAAGGGCCACGGCTGCTCACACTGACCATTACCTGTTTTCCCAGTGGGACAGCAGAGCTGACAAGCCATGGCCACCTGGCAGCGCTCAGGGATGGCCCCTGCCCCACAGGCACCCAGGCCCTTGGCGCCCCTGCTGAGGCTGGGCGGGGCTGTGGTGGAAGACAGACAGTTCTAGGGAGGGACGGCGACAGTGTCCTCACAGCAAGGTACACCTGCTTACAGATCCGGATGGCAAATTTCATGCTGCATGTGTTTTGTTACGATTAACAATTCTTTCAAAGGTGAAGGCGGGTGGGCTCTTTCCCTGTCTCCAGTGAGCTGTGGTTCTGGCCTTGCTGACAGCCCGGCTGAAGAACATTCCACTGCTGGGACAGACCGCAATGTGTGTCTCCTGTCCTGGGACACCTTTAGCTGCCGTGAACTTGTGTACAGAAACAGCTCTTCAGGTCCTTCTTGCCATTCTTTGGGATCCACACCCAGAAGTGGGATTGCTGGGTACGGCAACAAATCTGTTTTCAAGTTGTGTGTGTGCGTGTGTGTGTGCGCGTGCAAGCACACGTGCCAGAGGAGCCAGGGAGGGAAGCCAGGACTTCATGCACCCCGGGCACGCCCTCTCACGGAGACGACCCCACTCATCTTGACCTTCCTGAGGAAGCTCTGTGAGCTCTCCCTGTGGCCTGAGCAGTCTGACGCTCCGGCAGTGGTGTGCCTGGGCTCCTTTCCTGCATCCTCCTGACGCTTACTTTCTTTCCTTACATCATTCCTTGTGAATTGATGTACAATTCAACAAAATCCTGGGGCTGGGGCTATGGCTCAGCGGTTGAGTGCTTGCCTCGCATATGTGAGGCACTGGTTCGATCCTCAGCACCACATAAAACAAATAAAGATATTGTGTTCATCTACAATTAAACAAAATATTTTAAAAAAAAAAAGAATTCAAATCCTGCTTAAGTAGTTGCTGTTGATTTAAATCCTGGAGGAAAATTAGTGAGATTGATCTGCCCCCCTCTTTGAACGCACAGGGAAACTGAGGCACAGACCTGCTCTAGCTGTTGCTGAGGGGTAAACAGGGAGCAGATGTCCCCGCTGGCCCCACCCAATGTTGACTCATCTTGCACAGGTGCAACAAGTTCCTCACAGCGGCCCAGGCAGAGTGCGTGCTCAGCTTGGTGATCGGGGTCCCCACTGCAGCTGCTCAGCTCCACTTTGTCCCAGAAAAACATCCAGAGGCCATGCTGTAGGTAATGTGCACAGCCGTGTTCCAATAAAACCTTATTTAAAACACCAGCAGCAGGCTCCAGTTTGGCCCATAATGTGCCAACTCTTCTAGAACATGCATTGAACGAGCAATCCATGCAGACCTGCAGTGTGCTGGGCGCCATCCTAGGTGCTCAGGACATGGGCAGCTGAGAGTTCTTGGTCTCCAGGGGCCAAGATGGGCTGGAGCTGGGGAGCGGGTAAGATGACTGAGGACTCATGGATCGCCAGGCCCCATGTGCCCTTGGCGAGGTCCTCACAATGCTGCCAGGGTGGCATTGTTCAGGTGGGGAGGCCAAGACACAGAGGCCCCTACCCCAGGTCATCGGCATGATGACTATGGCAGCAGGCTCTCCTGGCCTGGTGGAGGACAGAGAAGGTTGTTGTCCTGGGGCCTCTCGCCGCTCCCTGGCACGGGGCACTGGCCTCCGGGATCTGTACAGAGAAGGGAGGGGGGCCATAGGCACAAGGTCTTTCTGCAGGGAAGGTGGCATGGGGGAGTGCCTCATGGATCCGGGAGGAAGTGTGAGACACACACAGGGCCAGGTAGAGGTGGGAAGCCTTGGGTTCTGACCTAGGACTCAGTGCTGGAAGCTCTGCAGCAGGGATTCCAGGAAGAAAGGTCAAGGTCGACCCAGCCTTCCAAGTCTCCTTAGGAAGTGTGGACCTGGCTTCCTGGGGACAAACAACTTCCTTTGACCTCCAGAGCCCTGGTCCTCCTGAAGCAGAGGACAGGAAAGGACGGACGGGGTCAGCCTCTGTGCCCTCTCGCCCACATCCGGTCCTCTGCTCCACCCCCTTGGTTTTGAATCTTTCCATTGCAGCTGTCACTCCGCAGGTCTTGCTGGCTCTGCTTCAGAATGCCTGTCGCTGTCTGTGGCGAGCTGAGCTGGCCTCGCTGAAGCACTGCCTCCTTGGCACCTAGGGGAGCACCTGTCCTGGCTGTCCAATGACTTCTGCCTCCCGGGCATTGTTTTAGTCATCGTTTTGCTGCTGTGACTAAAGGACCCGACCAGCACAATTGTGGAGGAGGAAGAGTTTCTTTGAGGGCTCATGGTTTGAGAGGTCTTAGTCCATAGAAGGCCGGCTCCGTTTCTCGAAGCGCCAGGGGAGGCTGAACATCAGGGCGGAGTGTGTGGCAGAGGGAAGCAGCTCCCATCACGGTGATCAAGAAGCAGAGAGGGCTGGGGATACAGCTCAGCCGGTAGAGTGCGTGCCAAGCATGCACAAGACCCTGGGTTTGATCCCCAGCACCACCAGCAAAAAAAAATACACCCAGAGCCACGCCCCAATCCCCACCCCTCCAGCCACGCCCTACACTCCAGTTAACCATCAGGGCTGGACTCCCTGGTTAGGCTAAGGCCTAACCCAATCATTTCTCCTCCAAACTTTCTTGCTTTGTCTCACGTGCACTTCTGGGGAGACACCTCACATCCAAACCCTAACAGGCATGGCCTTCCTCCGTAGGGTTTGGTGTGCGGCAGTGGTTTACCCCAGAGGCTGGGGACTTGCAGCCAAGCCTGAGACTCTGCGGTGCCAACTCCCAGGTGATGTACTTACTGGGTCTGCTTTCAGGTCTGGGCTGTGACCATGGATTGCACATCTTGGGATTCTTGGAGAGGGAGGGACATACTGGTGGCCCTAGCTGGCTCCTGTGAAGTGCTTCCCATCCTCATCTGTGATCCCCCAGCCTCCCCATTCACCTCACCCACCTAGAATCCAACCATTGTGCTGGTTCATGTCCCCAGGGGAAGGAGGGACATTGGGGGTCAGCAAGGCATGTCCTGGGGCCTTGAGCTAGGTTCCTGGCCTCCCACACTTGAAGGCAAGCACTCAGTTGCCCTCTGTGACGAGTGCCCCAGGTGCTGTGGGCCCCTTGGGAAGAGCAGGACTCCACCCCCTCTCTGCTCTGTGTCTCAGCCGTCTTGGTGTGACAGTGGCCCCCCGTAGTCCTGTGTAAGCCTCTGGAAAGTGGCTCTGGAGTCCAAGATGTGCCCTTCCTTTCCTGGCCACCCAACATGGATGTGATTTCCCTGAAATTCCACTTACCCCAATAAGACAAGCACATCCTGAATGTGTCTGACCTGTTTCCTGTCACAGGATCCCCAGCACTGGAGGCTGACAGGGGCTGCACCCTGGGGCTCCAGGTTGGGCAGGAGGTAGGGTAGGCACCTGTCAACTCCTGGAGCACAGATTCAGTTTGGAAGGTGCTGGGGAGATGCCAGAGCTGCCTGTCTCCCTGTCCCTTCATGCACCCCAATTCCATGCTTTGGGGCCGTGTGCATCTTGAGGCCAGTCACTGCCTTTGGAGGCTTTGACCACAGCTCAAGAGGGCGGCCGGGGTGCCGGACACCTGGGCAGGCTCGCTCCGACCCTGGAGAGGGAACGGTGCTCTTCTCTCCCGTAGCTTCTCCTGAAGTCTACAGACAGGAGCACCTCCCCGGCAGCTCACCTTCTGCCCCAAGAGCACGGAGCGACTGAACGTTGAGCTGGAGCTGGTCACTCTCCCGGCTGAAGCTGTCCTTCCTGGGGGACCTGGAGCAACCCCTTGGGGGCCACAGCCCTGGCCAGAGAGGAAGCGAGAGAGCAATCTCCTGAGGGACCCGGCCACCTCTCCAGGGCCCTCGGGACAGACCTACCAGTGGGCCCAGCACACAGAGGACCCCCACGGGACGGGACCTGCTCCTCCCGATCCCACGTACTCCGCAGTGCCCAGCCTGCCTGTGCCTTTCGCACGGAATGAGGTGGTTGCACTGTGGTGTGCAGCACCTCACGGGTGAGGAAACTGAGGCAAACCAGAACTCCAGGTGCGCTAGGCCCTGCCCCGGCAGCCCCGAGTCCTCCTCCAGCAGATGAGACCGGACGTGTCCGTGGCCTCCTCCCCCCACCCCCAAGAGCACTTCCTACTGAAGACCCGATCTGAAGAGCACTTTCCGCACCAGGTGCTTCGCAGGTGGCCAAGAGTCCAGCACACGTGTTCTCCTTTCAAAAATGTGGATAGTGCTGGGGTCCTGGGCAGGGAGCTTCCTTCCTGGAAATGGAGTGCAGCTGGAAGGGGACCACCCCGTGCCATCATGAAGGCCCATGGTGCTGGGCTACCTGCTCCTGGCCACTGTCCCCTCCATGGCTCAGACAGGGCTTCCATGGTGGGCGCCCTCCCCACACACGCACACACACAGATTCACACCCAAGAGCGCACATGCTCAAATGAAACCAGACAGGCAGAGCTACCAGTCACAGCCCGCCCAGCTTGGGGCAGCAGCGAGGCCTCCTGGGCAGGACCCCTGCCCAGCGCACAGAGCACCTCCGCTGGCCTGAGCTTTCACAATACCGATGGGGCTCCACCCGTACCCCTCCTGGACACTAGGCTGGAACCCACGGGCACGCCTGTCAGTGTGCAGCGGCGAACAGGTGAGCATGCGGTACACAGCACGAGGGCCCAGAGCTCCTCGAGTCAGCGGCCATGTGACACAGCTCAGATAGGAACGTGCCTCCCGCCCTGTGCTGCCGGGGACTGTCCTGGGCTCAGGGCAGCCCCGGCTGCCCTCGGTCTTCCCAACTAGAGTCAGCACCTGTGGAGCGCCTACCGTGTGCTAGGCTTGGCTTCAGGCACCTACTGTGTGCTGGGCTTGACCGCAGGTGGGACATCCTGGTGGGCAGGAGAGTTCCAGCGTCCTGTCCCAGACCCCAGGCACCCAGCCCACCCTGTGGTCCATGTTCCACTCCGGCTTCTCTTCCCAGTCCTCAGCTCCACACCACAGGACGGCAGGGACCAGCTCAGAGAGCGGCTGTGCAGTAGTATCAGGTCATGGAGGTGGAGGTCCAGGCCAGCATGAGTCCCCCCAAAAGAGACTCCCTCTCCCAGAAGCCCTGCTGTAGTCAGGGCCAGAGCTAAGGTCTCCCTGGCACCCCAGTCCCCTCTAATTGAATAAATATTCTGTGTTGAGTGCCCAAGTACATGGTTTCCATGGATACCCACTTCTAATGGCATAATGAGACAAGGGCACGGGCTCTCCAAAGCCTGCATGGGTGCACCCCATCCCTGAGGACATCTCTCTGGAGACACTGAGACTGGGCGGCCCATCAGTCCTGGGGTGGAGAGCCAACAGGCAGGAGTCAGTTCCCGCCACACCTGGCTTCGACACTGTGTGAGACCCCAGCCCAAGGCCGGGCCTTCACAGGGCCAAGCTCTCGCACTGGCCTGGACACCGCCCACCTGCTGTCCTTCCATGTGCCAAGCATGTTAAATGCAGGGAGTGTGGGCTTCAGCCCCTGCTGCGCCTGCCCTGGGCACCCTCAGAGCCCGACGTCTGTGTGGACCCACCAGCCCTGCCCACTGGGCACCTTTCAAGGTCCTGCTTTGGCCTTTCCCCTCCTTTGCCTTTGCTGACCCTCTGCTCTCTGATTCTCTGCTCATCTCCCAGCTAGCCCAGAATGTGCCCTGGGGCCCCATGCTCAGAGCAGGGGACACCATGTACCCCCACTCACCTTCCCCCATGGCCAAGGAGCCGTCCAGCCCAGATGTCGCATGAGCCCTCCTCACTGGTGGAGTCCAACAGAGACCTGATGGGAGGTGTGCTGGGCTGGGCCAGGCCTGGGAGATGGAGGGGAACACACAGAAGTGCCCAGCCACCACCGGCCATGTCACCTGGGCCCACGTCTGCCCTCTGGGGCTGCTGCCTGGGAGGGTCCTACGTGTGTGCAGCCCCTAGCCTGCTGCTGTGGCTTTCTCAGGGGCTCCAGGGCAGGCTCAGGCTTGGCCAGAGAGTGTAACGTGACGGGGGCCCTGGGGGCAGCTGGCTGGCCAGGGCAGTCACCCAAGGCTGAGCTGTGAATGGAAACGCTGCACCGAGTTGGGCACAAATGCGGAGGTGCACCTGCGGCCTCCATTCCTGGCAGCCCCCCAAGGGGAGCAGCTCGCAGTCACTGTTCTATTTAAACAGCATGTGCTCAGGCCATGGCCGCCATGTGGAAAGACCCCCTGCCGCGGAGTGCTCTGTGGCAGGATTTATAATCGAGCTGGACAGAAGGGCAGCCCCAGGGCCTCTGGGCACCTGGGTGGGGGTGCAGGTGGTCAGGGAGTCACCTCCTCACGTGAACCCTGGGACACAGGCATCTGTGGACTGGAGTTTGGACACAGGCCCTCAGCTCAGTCCACATAGCTGTGGGTGTGAGCGGGAGCCAAAGCCGGGGCCCTGGGTTTCCACCCTGACCCCACACCCCACTCCCTCAGGGTGGATTTTGCTGAGTGAGCAATGCGTCGATGCCACCGTCCGCACAGTTCCTGGGAGAGGCCACAGAGGTTCCTGCAGAGCGGGACTCCCAGCCGCAGCAGTGAAACCAGGACCTCTGGGGCCTGAAGAAACCAGAGCAGAGCTGGAGTCCCTGCCGGACAGGGCTACAGGCTTCAGAGACAGATGACAGCCGGCCAGCAGCCGGGCCTGCAGGGAGGGGGCCAGGGAGGAATGCCCACCTCCCACACTGCAGGCTCTGCCAGAGCCAGGGCCCCAAGGCCCACCTAGACCGCGAGGGATGCAAGGTGGACTTGCAGGCCAACGGAGAGTGACTTGGGCAGGTGAGCCGGGGCCTTCCACCAAAGGAAGCTGCCTGTGGTCCTTGGGGTTGACCCTGGGGTCATCTTGAGAAGGAGGGGTCCAGCAGTGCCCCAGGTGCAAGGGTGTCCAGAAATGGAGCACCAGAAAGCTTGTCTCTGCCCGCTCCTGCTGTGCTGGGTTTCCTCCCCAAGCCCAAAGTGGCACAAGCAATGGGGCCCAGCCACCTGTCCTGGAGCAGAGGCTTGGCAAACGCTGGCTTGGTGGGTGACACAGTACTTTCCCTCCCCACAGAGTCTAGCCGCAACCCTCATAGCATGCTGAGGCCAGGGAGGTGGCTGGGTGCTGTAGGGCCCGCCGCCCGCAGGGACAGCAGGGCCTGTGTGCCCTGGGGCCGAGGCCATTTATTTTTATTTTTTTTATTTTTATTTATTTATTTTTTTAATATTTTTTTTTAATTGTAGATGGACACAATGTCTTTATTTTATTGCTTTGTATGTGGTGCTGAGGATCGAACCCAGGGCCTCACGCATGCGAGGCAAGCGCTCTACCGCTGAGCTACAATCCCAGCCCAGGGCCGAGGCCATTTAGTCTGAACTCTGCGCCTTCCCTTGGGTAGGAGAGGATGACACCTGAGCCTCCTGGGGACAAGGTGGAGGATCTTCTGATGGGCACCACCAGCCTGCTGGGCGGGGCCTAGGAACGGCGCCCCCTCCTGGGCACCAGCTGGCCTTGCCCTATACCAAGTGAGGACGCTTCACATTTCCAAATGCCCCGACTTCACCCAAAGGTCCTTGCATACGGGCCACCTCCCACTGAGGGTGGGGGCAGCCAAGCCCCAAGGCTGTGGGGCTTCCTGTGAGCCCAGGCCCTCTAAAGTTAGGAAGCTGCCTCCTCGGTAATGAAAAGCAGGTATTTGCCTCCGTGCAGGATTCATGTATTTTTTTCTGCTGTAATTGAAACAATATCTGGAATGAGGCATCTAATTACCGCCCTTTCCTAGAAATTGAACGATAACATGTCCTGTCGATACAAACCCTTTGTTCAAGTCAAACACGGTTTCCCAGGGCAATTCTGAGGAATGCTGCAGGGAACAGCACTTTGGTTTTTAAATAGTTGCTCTAAGTATAATACCGGAGTCTGATACCAGCTACTTAATCCTTTGTTTCATTTCGAACACATCTCTGTGCTCCCAGCTCCTGCATGACAATGGCTCACAGAGCAGTCACCTGGAGGAGCACTTGCCTAATTAGGGTCTCAGAGCTGGGAGGGCCTAGGACATCACAGCCAACATGCTTATTTGTCAGTGGGACAAACAGAGTCCTGGGATGTGGCAAAGGTCACAGCATCAGATGAAAGTTAGCCCCAGAGCTCTAACCAGAGAGAGAGCACAGTGCGGAGAGACCTGGAGGCTGCGCCAGCCCATGGGCTGGGCTCAAACCCCGGCTGGCTCTTAAGCCATTAGCCTGCCAATGCTGACCAGAAGCCCCCTGGGCCTGACCCCAGCAGCCACCCTTCTGCAGCAGAGCCTGTGCTTTGCTCTGCTTTCTCTTGCCAACACATCGTGGCTGCTTGTCAACGTGCCAGATTAGCTGGGTGACTGGGGTGCAGGCGTCCACTCAGCAGCAGTCAGTCCACGTCCCCCTTCCAATTCGGTTCGTGGCTGAAGGCAACACGAAGGTCTTCTCTCACAGCCCTGGAAACCAGGAGCCTGACGGCTGGGGGAGGGTGGAGCTGCCCTGACAGCTCTGGGGGAGGCGCTTCCTCCCGGTTCTGTGTCCCCGGGCATCTTGGCCAGGACCACACCAGTCCAGCTGGTGCTGCTGTCTCCATGTGGCCTCCCTGTATGGGCATCTAATAAGGACCCCAGTTATATAGAATCCGGGCCCACCCTGATCCAGGATGACCTCATTTAACTTGATCACCTCTGCAAAGACCCTGTTTCCAAATAATGGCCTTCACAAGTTCAGAGTGTTAGGACACGTGTGTCTCCTTTGGCTGGGAGACTCAATTCAACCCGTAACACCCACGCGGCTTTCTCTCTGCTAATCAGGTGCCATCAGTGAGCACGTGACCATCTCGGTTTCTGTCTCTTCCAGGAGAACTGGCAGGATGGCCCGGGAGGAGGCTGCTTTCTGTAGTTGAAATCAGAGATTTAAACTGGGCCAATCTGTTTTCTTCTCACGGCGTCTGGGAAAGGAAAACTTGAGAAGCAAGCACAGTCAATCTTGTTGAGCGTAGCTCCAGGTGCCCAGGTTCCAACCCAAACATTCTAGGACTGCGGGCAGCTCCGCCCGCACCACCAACCCCTGCCCGCCCCAAGTACTTGGCATGAGGGGGACACAGGAAGCCGGAGGGTGCGTCCAGGGTCAGCGCGAACATGAGCTCTGCTACTTTTCCAAACATGTGAAGGACCCTTCGGCATTTTCCGATTTTAAAAACTCTACAGCCAAACAAAACAAAAGAATCTGAAGCTCCTTCTTGCTCTGAAGCACTTGTGGGCTATGGTCACTCACACATGGTGGATGAGAAGTGGGTCCCATTTAATGGAGTGTCCCTCCCAGGAGCACCCCTGGTTCTCAGTGGGGACAGCGAGGGGGCCCAGGACCATGCCATGTGGCACGCCCTCCCTGAGGTCCAGCCTGTGCTCCTGTTTGGGTGTGAAAGCAGGCTGCATCCTCAGCTTCCTCCACGAGTGGCCATGGCTGGGGACAGGCTGTCCATGACCAAGGCCCCTTCAGAGCCCCACATACTTGGTGCTCAGCAAAGAAGCAGCTGCTAAGTAGAGCAGAAAGGTGGCTTGGGCACGGCTGGCCAAGGTTCACAGGCCTCAACTGCTTGACTGCAGAGCAGGGGTGGGAAGGTGACCCCAGCCAGAGCGCGAGGACAGGTCCACTAGGAGTGCCTGGCCTCATGGGCCTGGGGAGCTGCAGTTCCCAGCAGTGGGGCAAGTGTGGCTCCTGGGGACCTTCAGGGAGGCCACTTGGTGAGAGAAGGCCTGGACCCAGGGGGTCTTTATAGGAGTGCGTGAGGATCAGAGGCTCCGGCGATGGCGGGTCTTGGGTGGGGCAGAGGCCTGAGCCCAACTGCCCAGCCACCAGTGTTCCCTGCAGATCTGCCCCCAAGGCCTGCTGTCCTATCTACAAAGGGGGAGGTGACAATAGCACTCACCTCTTGGGCATCATGAGGTGACCTAAAACTAGAGGCTTCCAGAGACTGCTAGGCATCCCCACAGTCCCGGAGGTCTCCAGAGGACGCCCCTGGGCAGGGGCCTGGGAACCTCTCCCTGTGGAAAGTGGGCAGTGGAGTGGGGTATGCACGACGGCAGTGGCCTGAGACCTGGCAGCCTGGCTGAGGCGGGAGGGACAGTGCAGGAATAGTGGGGACCTGCTAGGACCTACTCACCTGAGGAAGCCCCTGCTGCTGTCAAGGCTGGGCAGAAGCATCCTCTCTAGATGACGCTCTTGTTGTCCCTAAGCCAGCTGAGGCCGCTCTCAGGCTCCTGTGCCATGTGCAAGGCTGATTGATCTGGGACCCCAAGCCCAGGAAGAAGCCTAGAGCAGACAGATGCTGGGACTCTGTGCTCTGTGCTGGGAATCAGAGCCACCTGAGAAAAACTGGCCAACTCCAAAGGCAGCGAGCTCCCTGTCACCTGGATGTGCAAGCAGAGGCCAGAGAATAATTGGAGGGATATTGTAAAGCAGACCCACACACTATCCGGGATCCAAGAAACAGCAATAGGGTATGGTGATGGAGATGGAAATGGAGATGGTGATGGAGATGGTGATGATGGAGATGGAAATGAAGATGGAGATGGAGATGGAGGTGATGGAGATGGTAGTGATGGTGAAGATGGTGGTGACAGTGGTGATGGAGATGGAGGTGGTGGTGATGGAGATGGTGATGGAGATGGAAATGGAGATGGCGATGGTGGTGAATGTGAAGATGGAGATGGAGATGGAGGTGATGGAGATGGTAGTGATGGAGATGGAAATGGAGATGGCGATGGTGGTGATGGTGAAGATGGAGATGGAGATGGAGGTGATGGAGATGGTAGTGATGGAGATGGAAATGGAGATGGTGATGGAGATGGAGGTGATGGAGATGGTGATGATGGAGATGGAAATGGAGATGGAAATGAAGATGGAGATGGAGATGGTAGTGATGGTGAAGATGGTGGTGACAGTGGTGATGGAGACGGAGGTGGTGGTGATGGAGATGGTGATGGAGATGGAAATGGAGATGGCG
>PVHX01005354.1:0-113418 GCA_004024805.1 Geosciurus inauris
TGGGGGGGGGGGGGGGGGCGGATAAGGAGGAAGGAGGGAGGGAGAGTGGGAGGGAAGGAGGAAACTGCAGTGTGTTTGTCATCTCTTTAGGAAAAAAAATCTCTATTCTATCATTGTTTCTGCATATCCATTATATTGAGGACAAAAGAATCCCGTTCTGGAACAACAAAGCTAAGGGAAATGTTTTCTGTGGCTGACATTTAATTGTGTGCACAAGGTGCTACATTATCATAGGGAGAGATTGTAAAAGGGAGGAGGGCACAGCTTCCGTTCAAAAGCCTGACTTCTGCTTGAAGATGTGAGCCTCCTCGCATCGCCTGGTTTTATATTGCTGCATGTATCTCCACTCATGTTACACCCCGCACCATTCTGCATTTCTAGAGAGTTTTCCAACCCGTCGCAAGGACTCCATGTGGACTATCTTCATGCCCTTTATGAGGTTTAGTCTCTTACAGCTAACAGGGATGCTCATGTTTTGCGTCAGGATGTCCCTACATGGTCCTTACCAAAGGATCGTAATTTCTCCCTAAACTAGTAGAGCTCTTCGAGAAGACTTAAGCCAGCCCTCTCATTTTACAGAGGAAAGAGGTGGAATACCTGTGCAAATAATTTGCGAGGGAGGCGGGACCCATCTCTTGTTTCCTAATCCTCTGTCCCTGTGACCTGTTGTTTGATGCCCCCATGCCCAGCGCTTCCTCACTTGCTCACCCCTCACCGCCTTCTTTCGGGCAGGAGACTCCCATTCTCAGTGAGTCCTGTTACACCAAGATGGGTGATAACTGGGGGTGTGGACAAGTGCAAGCTTCCTGGCTTTCTCCTAAAGCCTTTCATTCCCCTTCCACCCCATCACCTCTGTAAGGTGAAGGAGGCAAATGTAAATGTCACCTTATTTATTATTTATTTTATTATTTTGCTATGATGAGTTAATATTTAAAACTTATGGCAATTATCCACAACTCTCCAGAAAACACTTTCGCTGGGATGTAGGGCTTGAGCTCTCCCTCTGATCCACGGCCTATGTGGCTATTGGGACATAAGAACAAGGAATAACTTCTTTCTTTGGAAATTGTGCTCGGTGGTCTCTTGGCAAAGGCAGTTGCCCCGGGGAACCTGAATAATACAGATTTCCTTGTAAGGCTCATGGAAAATCCTTGAGGAGATACAGCTAGCTGATTATGCTGTAGAACAGAGACATTTTTCTTATGCCACCTCCCAAAGTATCCTACGACAGACTGCACTCCCCTTTAAACTCTTGGTGTGTCACACTAAGTGAGACAGAATTTTCAAGTCTTAGATGAGAAACTCAGTAAACATCTTTGCACATCCAAAATAAGTCAACCCATCATAGCCGTCTGCTTGTTTTAAAGGTTGTTCATCTGTTTAAAGCAAATAGACCAATCTCACAGTCTGCAGACAACTAGACAACAAGCAGAGAAAATTTCAAAACAAAAGACTAGAACATTCCCTAACTCTCTTTAAACTGTCTTCTCAAAGCATCGCCAAGGAGAAAACACACTTGGAATTGTGAGCAGTTCCTAAGCCTTTCTGCGGAGTTTTGGCATTTTAAGAGCCTTGGTTTACATAGGGGCCTAGTGACATGTTAACAGGGAGCTTAGATCTCTAAATCTTCTAGTTTTCCTTTGTTTGTGCCCCCCCTCCCCCCGCACTGGGTAGTGATTCATCCTGTCTCTGCAAAAAGAGCCACAGTTCAATGATACTTTAATATGACAACGACACAAGCACTCTGCCTCAAGGATTTTGTGAGAATCAGATGTGATCAAATGTGATAACATAGGTGAAGGTACTTTTAAAAGCTGAAGGTATTCTTCACATGTGAGGCATTGTTCTTATATATTTGAGAATCTGAAAGCATCGAGATCATTAATTGCTGCCCTCTCCTCACGGTTCCGTGAAGTGATTTGGCCCATTTTTCAGGTGGGCACTTGAGTTTACACATCAGGGGGTAAAACTTAATGTTAGAACATCGAAATCTCATCTTAAAGAATACCCTCGCCTCATGTTGGAATCTTAAATGCTAGAATACTGGTGACTCATTGCTTCCCCCATGTCCTTATTTGGTAGCATGCAAATAAAAATGATCATTTTCAAATTTAGATTTTCTCAAACTGTGGTGCGAGCTGCTATTTTTACTTTTGCTTCAGTCACCATTCTCTGTAGTAGAAAGTGTATTTAGAGTTGTAAAAGCTGTTTTTTCTTTCTTCCTTCATTTGCAGCCTAAATTCAAATATGGAATACAGCAACTAAAGGACTCTTTTGGTCAGAGACACAGGAGTCACGATAATGAGAGCCAGCGTGTCTGGCGTGTGGCCCTCATTCCCATACTTTAAGGGTTCTACCTGGCTACCTTCGTGTGTGCTATTTTCATAGCACATATTTCCATGGCTCCTCTCCTCAAGTGACGTCCTATAACGAGTTCTCTAAACATGTGCATTGCAGAGGTAGGGTCCATTGACATGACACTCAACTTGCAGAAAGTGAAGCCTAATCCATTCAACTGGTTTCTATATCACAGGCCGTGTGGGGTGCATAAACCTGTGCATAGCTCCACCAGAAGAAATGACTGATCAGCAAAGGATGCTAACCCCAATGTCCCCAGTAGTTGTCATAGCCTATGAAAACTAAGCTGCTGTCAAATTTCTCCAGAGGTCAGAGCCTGAATTGACTTCCCATGTGACACTAGTGGCTGGGTCATGGAGCATTGGACCCATTGCTTGCTCTAACCCCAGGCCTGCATCCGGGACTTGTCTCAGCAGCCTGAGCTGTGACTAACTTCCTGTGACTCGCCTTTCAAATAATGTGGATGATGTTCCTTCCAGGCTAACTGGTCCAGATTGGTCAGCTGCAAGAATGGTGTCAGGTTTGGTTCCAGCCCCATCACAATCTGACCTCTGATCCCTTCTTCTTTGATTAAACACTCCTGTGGCTCCTGGGGGCCAGGTTGGTGGCATTGACTTCCTGGAAGCTTCCCCCGTGGGGCTTTGTGGGGTAGGTACGTAGCCTCAGCTCGTTCTCACTGAACCTTTTTGGTGTCCTGGCTGCCTTTTTTATCCCAGATTTTGTGATGAAACAGAAGAGTTAGATCCAGAGTCTGTCACGAGGTCCTAGTGAAGAAGGGAACGGGGCATTGCCACTGAGCCTGCCCTCAGAGCAGGTGGCTGGAGGCGAGAAGTAAAGAGGATGCTGGCAGGCATGGTACCGTGAGCAACTGGGTGTGTCCTCTGCCTAAAGCCCCCTGCCCTGTATCCATTTGAGCCTGGGGCTTGCTTAGTGGCGTCTCCTCCTCTGAGGATCTGGGCATGTCACTACTCGCTTTTCCTCTGTCTCTTCCCAGCTCTGCCATCCTCATGGTGGACTTCTGTCCCTGTAAATTCTTGTAATGTAGGAAATGCCCAGTGGAAATGCAAAATAATCATGTCATCTTTCACACATTTATGGTATTTTGGCAATGTTTCTAATAGTCACTAAGGGACGGGAGTTTATCTTTCTATCTTACATCTCATAAATCTCTTCCTTCTTTTTTCATCACTAGCATAAATTGTGCTTAGTCCAATAACAATGTTAAAATTATAGTGCTTTTCATCATTACAGAACTGTTCTTGCCGGTGATGGGGACAGTGGCTACATCTGAGGCTTAGTAAATTTATTTTTTCCCTTTGCCTGCATCCGAGTGTCCTCTGGAAGGTCAGCAAAAGATTTTCACTTAGCTGTGCAAAGGTTTTGCTCAGGACATGTGTTGGTGAGTGCAAATGTTTATGGGAGAAGTCAGTAGCCTAGGGGAGGGATGCTCATCTGTGCTTTTCTTCCTCCTCTGAGTTTCTTTTTCAGATTCCAAGGCGGGGAGAGTCATCTGAGGATTCTCACAGCAGTGAGGAGACCAGGCTGTATAAATAGGGGCCAGTTACTTAACTTCTCTGCTCCTTAGTCTCCTTCCCATAAGACCACAGTGAGGATTGACATGAGTGGGACATGTCAAGAGCTTAGCCCAGTGCCTGACGCATAAGAGACAGGAAGGTCAGGCAGCATCAGGATTGTTACTGTCTCTTTCCTGTTTCTACATGGCAGCCTTCTGAACCTGTTGGAAGTCTGTGGGCCCTTGGGTTCTCACACCGCTGACCATGGAGCCATGACTTCTCATAGGGACCTCTACCCCTTGGGCAGGGAACAGGCAGAATTGTTGACAAGCTGGTAGAAACCCCAACCCTGGGAGTGATGGAGCATCTGCTGTCTGCTTGACTGCCACCCCTCACATGGTTCATGGCACTGAGCCTGGCTCTCAGTCTGCCACACCCTACCACGCATGTGTCGGTCCTCACGGCTGTCTGGTAGGGGTGTTCTTTCTCTACCAAGGTGTTGTGCTCCATCAAGTCTTTCCTTCAGCTCACACAGCTCCAGAAGGCCCAGATCTGAGTGTGCAAGTTACCCCCACTTTTTCTGACTGTGATGAAATGCCTATTAACACACAGCTTTTCTCCAGCTCTTTCCCATATCTGAACTGAGGGTTCGTCTTGTGCTCTTTCCGGAAGTACATCCTCATCAATCCTTTCTGCAGTGTTTCTTGGTGCTCCTAAAGCCAGCTTCTGTTTCCAAATGTCTGGGAGACATCTCTTTCCTCATGTCCATCAAATACCTGATTCTTCATTAAGGGTTGCATGAAGACATTCAATGTCCCCTCCAGTCAGGACGGGATCCCTGTAATCAGGCTGTCCTTAACTGGAGCCTTGGCCCTTCTCTCTGGAATGCAAAGTCAGTGCCATCCACACTCTTCCTCATTTGACCTCATTACTTCAAGTTCCTTTTTTCAAATGTTATCAGACATCCATTCATTGTAGAAGTGGAAGAACTGCTTGTCGTGTCTGAGCGGGGGCACATGAATCTCCCTCAAGAGCTTCAGGCTCAGCTTTCTCTTCTCTGTCTGAGTTATTGAGTAAGCTCCAAGAATAGCTCACATTTGGCTCTCTTACGAACCAAACCTAGTGCAGAAGGTGGAGTTTAGTTTTTTGAAATGATGGCATTTCATATGTTAATCATTTCCTCCTAATCATGATTCTTCTACCATCTCCCCTCTCTTTCCTTCTCTGTATCTCTTTTATCTATCCTCTATAAGCTACATGTGTTTTTTTGTTTGTTTGCTTATTTGCTGGCTATGTACTTATATCAGACCCAGAGTACTGACATTGCAAAACAGAGATACCAAGATATGACTTCCTACTAGATTCTGTTTGCTCTCAACAAGTAGAATTAGAGACCTCTGGTAACAGCTCACATTAGGGCACAATACAGAAGTGCCTGGAAATGCACACAGAGAGGACCATTACGGAAGCTGATATAAGTCAATGGAAAAATGCACTGGCAAGACTCAGACACAGAGGAAACAGCTTCGTCTACAAAAGGATACGTCTGGCCCATGATCGATACTTATGAGATTAAAGGGGATGCCCATCTTTGATTTCTCTCTCTTTTGCAACTTCATCTCCAGCTGGTCACCAAGTCCTATTGTTCATTCCATACTTTGTTATATCTCTTGCATTTCTTCCTTTCCTTTCATTCTTCCTATACTCTCCTATACTTTAACTTTGGTTAAGTTCTTCTTAGCTCATGTACGGTCCTCTACAATAGCTTTCTAACTGATCTATTGACTTCACATCCTGTCTCTTAAAAAGTCATCCTGAAACTGTCCTCTGATTAATCTTGCTAAAATATGCTTTTCCCAGATACATTGACACACAATCCTTTGGTTTCTCATAGAAAAATGTCTCAAATTCTTAGATTCCAATGTACTCCTTTTTTGACTAACTCTCCATCTTGTCAAGTGGATTTCTCTGTCCTCATCTAAACTCTGCTCTTGCCACTCCAGTTCCTCAGTCAGTCTTCCTTTCCTGTTCCTTTCTGGTTTTTCAAATCTTTCCATTCCCCATTCACAGCTTGAAATGATCACTCTCTTTAGAACACCCTGAGATGTTATCATTTATAGAATTAACTTCAGGCACTCAGCAAGCGTGGTCTCATGCCCTTTCTTCTAGTTTGGGAGTCTCCCCTAGTTTGGTCAGCTCCTCACAGGTGGTTGATTCAGATTCTCAAGTTGTTCCCAAAGCATCTAGCACAGGCCTTGCACTAGGTGGGCATTCAAGAATGTTGGGTTTAATAAATTTAAATTTAAGAAAAGGCAACTGAAAGAAACAAGCTGGTGCCAGGTGCAATGATGCACCCCTGTAATCCCAGTGACTTGGGAGGCTGAGACAGGAGGATCACAAGTTCAAGGCCAGTCTCAGTAATTTAGCAAAGCCCTAAGCAACTTAGTGAGACCCTGTCTCAAAAGGGCTAAGGATGTTGCTCAGTGGTGGAGTGGCCCTGGGATCAATCCATGGATTCTCTCCAAGACAGTTCTCTCACTTGTCAATTTAGGACCATGCCCTGAAGCTTTAGTTACCTTAGTGCTTCCTACAGTGAATGTTTTTACATGTGATTTCCCAGCTGGGTACAGTGGTGCATGCCCAGAATCCTAGTGACTCAGGAGGCTGAGGCAGGAGAATTGCCAGTTCAATGTCAGCCTCAGCAACTTAGAGAGACCCTAAGCAACCTATTGAGACCCTGTGTCAATATAAAAAATAAAAAGGACTGGGAATGTGACTTGGTTTTAGAGCACCCCTGGGTTCAATCCCCAGTACTGAGAAACAAAACAATAATAGAGATTCTCAGATCCAATCCAAAGAACAATGTTTAATAATTTTAGGATGGTGAGACATAAATATGAAATATACATATATATAGATATATTACATATATAATATCTATAACATACATGCAATATATCCCAGGCAATTCTGATATGTATGGTCTATAGAATATACTGAGAGATTTTTTTTGAAAAGCTGTTTTGATTTAATTTTAAACAATTTTTAGTTTAATCATATTCATCCTAAGACCATTTTCAGTAAACATAAAAAAACAGTTGATTAATAGTTTATTCTTAACAATTGCATGTCCTTATATGAATATTTTAAACCTCCCCTCTATTATGCTTTATATTAAGTTTAACTTGATGTTTGACACTTATCTATAGAGCACCAAGGTGCAGGCATTGTAGTTACAAAGATGGACGAGTTAAATAATAGGGTAGATAGTAGTTAAATAATAGAGAGATGGATCATTCATATGGAGTGGGAAAGTGAAAAACCATGATGATGATGGCGATGATGGTGATGGTGATAGTGATGGTGGTGGTGATGGTGGTGATGGTGATGGTAGTGGTGATGGTGATGATGGTGGTGGTGGTGATGGTGGTGATGGTGGTGATGGTGATGGTGGTGATCATAGTGGTAGTGGTGATGATGGTGGTGATGGTGGTAATGGCCTATCGCTTTTCATTCAAAGCCTGCAGACATCACATATATATGTGGCAATGCAGCAGAACAGAGACTTGGGGGTCTGTTGCCCATGACATGTAGCAGAAAGCATATATGTCATATCCCTCTGCTCTGGCTCCTGACCTTTGCTTCTAAGGCTAATGGAATTAAAACGCCATCACCCCACCACCAACAGCTTCCAAATCCAATGGGCACTAGACCATCAGTCAGTTATACCTTATGGAACATGTGGAAGAACTAGCCTTCTGTAATACATTTGGAGAGGACATTGCTCTCTTCTCCTGTGCTCTGGACTTTTCCATAATGATGCTACAGTCCTTTCCATTCATTTGGGTCCTTTGATTTCACTGCCACCAACACTAAAGTTTGAGTGCCCTCTTCATTCCTGAAATAAATGTCCAATGAGCACTCCAACTTGCTAAATGATGTGATACATATACAAATAAAAATCAAGCCCAGGTTCTACCCTTAAGAAATTTGCAGTCTAGTGTTGCGATACATCATGTAATACATGCCATTTCATGGAGTAGAATATAAGCAATATACTAATGGGTTACTTCCAGCCAGGAGTGGGATCCAGGGGCTGGGCATGGAGACATGGGGAGTGAAGGAGTTTGTGTCCCGGGGAGGTGAGCTCAGGCGTGACATGTTGAGTTGGAGGTGTTGAGGGACATTGTGGGGACGATGGCCAGAGAGTGGTTGGATAAAGTGTGACCAGAGCTTGGAAAGAGTTCAAGGCAAGAGATGCTAATGACATAGGAAGCTAGAAGATTCCATTCTATTGTCAGAAGAGTCCAGCAGGCAGAAGGAAGGGAATTAAAGAACAAGAGTGATGACTCCACAGTGCTGTATTTTCTTAATAGGTAGTAATCTCATCACTGACAGGTTGAATCTTAACTTCTATATGATGAATTAAAATACCTTATTTACTGATATAACTAATAAAATACATTTTATTTTCCCTTTGCTTTTCTTGGGAGATGGGCTTCAAATATTTCCATGAAGATTGACCAAATATTTCTAATAGACTTTTAAAATCAAATGAATACCTCTGTGTTTGTTTTATTCTCAAGAAAATGAAAGGAATGGAAAGGATGGAAGATAGAAAAGAAGAGAAAGAGGACAGGGTTCTCTCTCTCTCTCTCTCTCTCTCTCGACAGTTCTATTTGTTGATGATTGGGGAAAATATTGTGGATTCTGACTGACTTGATTGAAATAAAATGCACTCTTTAGAAGACTGAGTTTAATCTCAGGGCTTTCGATGACTCGGAAGACACCCTATCTTTGGCCTGCTGAGTTAAAATGAAAATCCTCTGAACTACCTCACGGTCCTAGGGTGCTGTTTTTTCTCTTTTCTTATCTTTCCCCATTTTCCTTTCTCCTTGTTCCCCGATTTGTGTGTTAGGCTCCATAATAGAGGCTATCTGAGTAGGAGGGAGACGGGGTAGGCATAAAAGAGTAACACAGAAGTGTCAATTTGTAAATTCCAGCAGAGTAACTGCTTAGGCAGATGCAAATTAAAATTACTGTGCATAATCCTGTTCAGATGTACTTGTGTCTCTTTGAAATATTATATCCATGAGATTCACCCTCCCTTTTTATTCCCTTCTCTCTCTAGCTTCTGCAGATGAAAGAAAATTTTGACCCTTGACTTTCTGAGTCTGACTTATTTCACTTAACATGATGTTCTCCATTTCCATCCGTTTACCAGCAAATGCAATAATTTCATTCCTGTTTATGGTTGAGTAAAACTCTGTTGTGTATATGAACTACCTTTTATTTATCCATTTACTTGTCGATGGGTACATAGGTTGGCTCCATAACTTGGCTATTGTAAATTGCGTAGCTATAAACATAAACATTGGTATGCATATATCCTATAATATGCTGATTTTATTCCTTTGGATAAATCCCAAAGAGTGGTACAGTTAGGTCATGTGGTGGTTCCATTCTTAGTCTTTTGAGGAATTTCCATGCTGCTTTCTAAAGTGATTCTACTAATTTGTAGACCCACCAACAATGTGTAAGTGAACATTTCACCCTACATTCTCAGCAGCAATTATTGTTATTTATATTCTTGATGGTTTCCATTGTAACCTGGAGTAAGATGAAATCTCAGTTTTGACTTGCATTTCCCTGACTGCTAAGGATGTTGAACATTCTTTCATATATGTTTTGGCGATTTGTATTTCTTTTTTTTGAGAAATATCTGTTTAGTTCATTTGCCCATTTATTGACTGGGTCCTTCCTTTCTTCCTTTTGTCCTTCCTTTTGGTGTTAATTTTTTTGAGTTCTTTATATATTCTGCATATTAATCTGTTGGAAAGATAGCTGGCAAAGATTTTCTCCTGTGCTGTAGGCTCTCTCTTCATATTCTTGATTGTTTCCTTTGCTGTATAGAAGTTTTTAAATTGGAAGCCATCTCACTTATTGATTCTATTTCGTGAGCTTTAGGGGTCTTGTTAAGGAAATCAGTGCCTGCACCAATATGATGGAGTACTGACCCTGTTTTCTTCTAGCAGTTGCAGTGTTCCTGGTCCAATTCCTAGGTATTTGATCCACTTTGAGTTGATTTTTGTGCAGGGTGACAGTTACATTCTTGTACATATGGATATCCAGTTTTCCCATACCCATTTGTTAAAAAGGCTGTCTTTTCTCCAAGGTATGTTTTTGGCACCTTTGTCTAGGATTAGATGACTTACTTATGTAGGTTTGTCTCTGTGTCTTCTATTTCATTCCATTGGTTTTCCTGTCTGTTTTGATGACAACATCATACAGGTTTTGTTACTGTAGCTCTATAGTACAAATTGAGATCAGGTATTGTGATGCTTCCAACATCACCAGTTTGCTCAGTGTTGCTTTGGCTATTCTGGCTCTTTTATTATCTTGTATGAATTTTAGGATTGTTTTTTTCTAGTACTGTGAAGAATATCATTGGCATTTTGACAGGGATCTCATTGATCTCATGAAAATGGAAGGGAGATGAATAGAGTAGAGGAAGAGGATTGAGAAGGAGGACGGAGGGGAGGGTGTGGGGAAGTTCTGAGGAAGGAAAGCTACTGAATTATGCTATGTCTTTGTATAAATTTACCACAATGAATTCCACTCATAAATAGTGATAGTTCATTGATTAAAATAATAGTAATAATGATAATAATAGAAGGGAGATCATCAGTAGGGTAAAGCAGGTGGATGAAGGGGAGGGAGGAGAGGAGAGAAAGGAAAGGTGCTGGGGAAGGAGATCAAGTAAATTATGTCATGTACAACTATGGCATAATGAATTCCACTATTATTTATAATTATAATGCACCAATTAAAAAAAATACACATCCAACCAGGTGTCGTCCCAGGAGGAAGTCCTGGTGGAGCTCATTGACAGAGTGACCAGCAGATGTTCAAGGACCTTGTGACTTATGCTTCCTTACTTGACAATGATGTTCCCCCAGGAAAATGAGACTTTGTCTTCCATATCTTAATTTAGGACCCTTGGTGTGACATGTGCAGGGCCAACTCGCAGTCAACTAGAATTTGCTAGTGCAGAGCTGAAAGCGAGTTTGGTAGTGAGCATTCCAGATCTGCCCTCGGAAACACAGAGCCACACTGAGCATCCGTGGGTGAGAGGTGAGCTAATCGTTTCTGAAACACCCTATTTGGCTGTTGATCCTTTGTTCAGAGGACACTGGGAGTAAAAGCAGGTTATCGTTGCTGTGCCCAGTGGTCTGACAAAGCAAATGAAGAGCTCCGTGAGGTGAAGAGAGGTGAGGAGCGGTGAGGAGAGGATTAGTGAGGCTCAAATGGGATAATTGGAAAAGCAGGGCCCAGGCAGTAAATTATGCTTCTTTTCCATGGCTTAGTTATCATATCGCACAAGTGGATGAAATAGGTCGGCAACCCGGGGATGAAAAGCAAACTGAGAGAGGGTCAAGGAGGAGAGCCGAGAGCTGAACTCTGGGGCACTCTCAAGGGCCAGCTGATGGTGCTGCTAGAGTTGGAAAGAGAAGCAGGACAGAATCAAGAAGCAGCATCGCCTGTGATGGCGGGCAGCCTTTTTCGTATGGTTGGAGCCTGGACCTGTCAGTAGGAAACAGGTTGCAGAAGCTCCCAAGGGAAGAAGCAATAGGGAAAGGGGGTTGTCACGATGTGTTTGCCCCCACCCGTACCTGCAGTCTGCCTGTGACCTTGGTAGTCTACTTAACCTCTCTGTGCCTCAGTTTCCTCATGTGGGATAAGGAAATAATTGTACCCATAACTTCACACAAGTTCAAAGCTCTTAAAACCATTCCTAGCACCCTGAAAACATTCACAAAGGCCAGCTGATGCACACTCCAGAGCATAGTTTTATTGCCTTTGAGGGAATTTTGGAAATAGAGGGGGAGATTTGGGGGTTATAAGGATGGAGACACTACTGCCATTTAGTGGGTAGAAGCCAACAACAAAAAAATGTTCCTGTATCCCACCTGACTTGAGTATTCTATTGGATGTCCCTGTAGGTGAAATTTTTGACTAATACCTCTGGAACCTGGAGTCTAACTCAGGTTTTAAAATTCACTGCATTGAATTAAATAGACACTGAATTTTGTACAACCACATAAATCAGGAAGAAAGTTACACTCTGCTCCCTTCCAAGGATTGTCAGGGGTGGTTCACCATTTTGGAAAGTCACCTCACCCATGGCAAAAACAACCCCCTGTGTGTGGGCTGCATCTACGTATTATGTCACCAGGGCCTCTGTGGAGCCTTACGACTGGTTTGTGACTTCTGGTGTAGCCATGCCTGAGCATTTGCATACTGATATGTGCATTATATTATTAAAAATAATGTGTGTCTCTGAGATCAGTTAGGGCATTGCATTGATTTATTTTTGATATGTGTGAGAATGAGTTATGCTTATTAATTTACTCAGTCTATTAAAAAACACTTGTTATAAAAAGGAAGTGTTAGCTCAAATAGGCTTGAAAATCATAGGTTGTTAGAGCCAAGCTGAGCTCAATCATAAATTTGTACTTCCCAGAACTGATTCTTGAGTTAAGGAAATCAGGACTCAAAGAGAGGATGTTGGGCTTGATCTAAGTTTGCCTCCAGTTTCAATACTTAGTTGGTGGATAGAGATAATTGCCTGTACCTGCTCTCCAGGGCTTTCTGCCATTCTCCTTTCTGGAAGGACTGAGGCAGCCAGGCAAGGAGGACTGGAGTCCATCTCTTGCTGTGGATCCTCTTGCTTTCAAGGGCTATCTCTTCAGCTGAGCTAGGGTCTCAAGGGCAACCACTCCCCGCTTAATTCCGAGGCCCTATCTCTGTAGATCGTATACTTAGGAGAGGAGACTCCTACTCCCTGACGTGGGCAAAGAGAAAAAGGTGCAGAGGTAGAAGAATTCTGTGGCTGAGAATGTGTTGCACATAAAAGAAGGCTGTGTTGCCTGATGGTCATGGGGCAAATGGCAAGTGGAGCCATCTCTTTAGAATGTCTTAGTCAGGTCAGGCTGCTGTAACAAAAATACCATGGACTGGGTGGCTTCTAAGTGACAAAACTTTATTTCATGATTCTGGAGGCTGAAAGTCCAGATCAGGGTGCCAGCATGATTTGGTTCTGAAGAGAAGCCCCTTCAGATTGCAGACTCCTATCTTCGCCCTACACCCTTACATGGTAACAGAAAAGAAGACTGGAGAGCTCTCTGAGGCCTCTTTTATGAAGGTACCAATCCATTCATCAGGGCTCCACTCTCATGACCTAAGTAGTTTCCAAAGGCTCCACCACTGAATACCATCACATTAGGGGCTAGAATTTCAACATACAAATTCTGGAGCAGGGGATGACAAACATTCAATGCATAATGTGAGGATAAGTGCTGAGAGTTCAGTTTCATTTTATTAATAGATTAGAATATGTTCATGATGAAGATACCAGAGTCTAGTCTGGCACAATCAAAATAAAATAAAGGTTTAATGAAAACTTTCAAGGTGATGAAACTGTATGCAGAAATGTACTGTTTCTAAAGTTTTGTTTTCCAGTGTTTAGCAAACATTGAAAAAATAAGAAAATTTCACAATAAGGTAAGGAAGGAAATCTTTGGGAAAATTACTAATTAGGGTTGATGAGATCATTGAGGTCTATACCTAGGTAGGGCACCTTGCCTTTTCAATGTTGACCACAAAAATTTTTCTTTACTTGTCGTCTGCAATGAGGTGGAAATACAGCTCTCTTCCTGCTGGAAGTGGGCCTATCATAAAAGCAAAACACCACCCTCTGCTAGAGAAGAGAAAAGATTAGAATATATTTCTGCGGTAAAAATCAGGATTATTGATACTCAGCCTAGGTCATACCCACTAGAGCCAGGGGTTAGCTCGCAGCAACGGTTCTGGGACAAAGTCAAACTGGTCAAGACACTGAGGAGTCAGTGGGAACAACAGTGAGATAATAGGCTGCAAAGACACCAGTCAACAAGGAGAGAAAGCCCTGGGTAGAACGTCCTCGAAAGGGACTATTGGTGGCAGGTGGAGATTTGACAAGGTGGGGTTTTCATAAGAAAGCTGGCCTTGGACAATCTTGTCAGAAGTGTGTCAGAAGAGTCATCAGAGGCTGAGAACTTTGAGCAACCCAATGACCTTGAGGTGGAGGATGGACCTGGGCGGGGTCCTGGAGACCAGAGCGATGAGTGGGAAATGCTTCATGGGGTTACTGGCAGTGTTTGTCCTGGTTCCATTGCCCCTCGCCTGCCCTGCTGTGAACCAAAGGGGTCTGACCCCTCCAGGTTGCTTTTCCAAGACTTGGGGATGATGGGAGGTACTGAGGAGGGGCTGGATGGTGAGGAGAGGGAGGGAGAAGCAGATCTTTCTTCCCCTCTCTGGCCTCCTCTACCTCCTCTGGCCTCACTTGCTGCCAGGCAGGCCCACTCTAGTTACGGCCACTATTTGATGCCACGGTGAATGTCCTCCAGTCCCGCTGCCCTGCAGCAGTGTCGACTTCCTGCCTCTGGAGTCTGGATTTCTCTCTGGCCCTGGTTGACCTCTCTGCTCCTCCATCCTTTGTGTGATGAATCCCTGTTTCAAATTCTCCGGTAGTTTCTGTTTCCTGATTAGATTCTGACTTGTGCACTGGCCTCACAGCTGGTCAGCTCTGATTGGGGACAGCTGCTGAAGACTGGTCAGGGGAACACCTTACAGGGAGAGGTTTGTTGGAAAGCAAGGGGATTGCGAGAGGGCTGAGGACATGGCTTGCCTTGTCCCCTCATCTTCAGAGATGCAGGAGCTATTGCCTTAAGGCTTCAATGGGGAAATGATAGGGGGTAGGTCCAGGTAAAGAATTTACTAGAACAGGGGCACCAAGGACACCGGAAAGAGGAGAAAATTTAAATCAAACCAGTTTAGAACTAACCCAGGTTCTCTGGTGGGGGCTCATGAATGACTGAATTGTCATGGCAGTCTGAGTTCTCATATAATGTTTATATCATGTACCTTGCTTCAGATAGAACCAGAGAATACTGTAGCGAGTGTCTCTAATTTAATATTCTTTTAATATTTCCATCAAACCAAATTCCCACTAGGACAAATGTGTACAAATGAATCATTATAATTTTTTCCCCTCTTACCCCAGCCAAGCCACTTGGGGTTCTGCTAAGAAGTGATGATAAACGTGTTATAAACAAAGCATACCATGACAATATTATTTCAAAAAAAATACCAGGTTTCCAGGAGATCCCTGTTGCACCAGAAGAGCACAGGCTGCCTGCTTAAATGCTTCTGTTTCCCCTCGTAGATAATCACAAAGTAATATAACCAGTGTCATCCTGGGCTGTGGCTGAGGTCGTCATTTAGCTCCTGCTGACCTGTGGAGCCAGTCAAAGTGCACAGGATCTGGAAGGAAGGTCAGCCCTGGAGACTCAAGTAGGTGTCATATGTGGGTGATCCCTCATAGACAGCAGGCATGTGCTTGAATCTGGTTGTGTAGGCTCCCACCCACAGTGAGGATGGAGACCAGGAGCACACCTGTATCACAGACAGGCCCTGTAGATTATAATGCAAGAGAGAAATGCCATCTGGGCTGGTGTCCTTGGAGGATGTGATTTCTCATACTGTGTAATGAACCTGCAATAGGGAAGGGCATTTCATTGTGGGTTTTATTGCTCTAGCAGCTCTGACAGGTATATGGATACTGATTCCAACTTGCAGTCATAAGACAAAGAAAGTAGTGGGGAAGTGGTCTGGCTGGCAACGATAAACTGGGTGAGAGGCTCCAACATCCAAAGTTCAGAGAATAACGGAGTATAATTATGAAGTCTTGGGGTCCTTTTGCTCTACTGTTTTCACTTAAAAGAAGGCTGCAACTGAATATTGTGGGGTAGTTTAGGAACATGGTCAGTGAATTCTTTAATGCTCCTTCCATTAAAATATAGGACTACCTCTGTTACCTGTGGGTCTGGGGAAGAGGCAGGAGAAGCCCTGGAGTGTCTCTACCCGTAGGACTTCCAGAGCTGTATTACAAAAGGGCACATAGCTTCCATCTCGCTAGCTGGATCACCTTCCTAGAGCCCTAGGTTGCATGTAAGGTATCTGACCACCCCAAGGCCACCACCATATGGGAGAGGCTTCCGGTGAACAATCCCAACAGAGCCTTGTTTTCAAGCCATTGCTGCAAGGTATCAGCTCGTCTGCTAGCTAATTATCTTGAGCAGCTTCCAGAAATGTTTCATGAAACAGAAGATCAGCCAGCCAAGCCTGATTTCCTGACCCACAAAATCATGAGAAACAATGAAATGGTGGTTATTTTAAGCCACCAAGTTTTAGTGTGATTTGTTATGCAGCAGTGGCTAACTAGAACACATTCCTAACTAGAATAGCTCCTAATCAATTCACAAATGTGGTTCAAAATAAGTGGCGTTTACCACTTAGTAATGCTTCACTGTCAAATAACTATTGGCATTTGTTATTGAGTGCCTGTTGCCCACCCAGTAATGTGGGGGATATGAGGTGTAAGGTTTGGTCTCTGGCCTAGAGAATCTAACAAAATAGTAATTATGGAGGCTGGGATTGTGGCGCAGTGGTAGCGTGCTCACCTAGCATGCGTGAGGCACTGGGTTCGATTCTCAGCACCATATAAAAATAAAATGAAGATGTTCTGTTCACCTACAACTAAAAAATAAATATTTTTTAAAAAGTAGTAATTATGGAATACCATTTATGAGATGATTAAATTAGGTCAATGATTCTAAAAGTGTGGTGCTGAAACCATGGCATCAGCATCACCTAGGAATTTGCTAGAAGTATAAATTCTCAGACCCTACCCGGGACTCACTGAATTGCAAACTCTGGGAGTGGGCCAGCAACATCTATTTTTATAGGCCCCCCAGGGGACTTTGATGCATAGCATAGATGAGTGTAAACACTTTACTTTCTTTACTTGATCGAACCTTCACGATAACCCAGGGTTTCTCAGCCTTGACATTTCGGTCCAGGTAATTCTTTGTATCACAGGGCTGCCCTGTGCTTTGCAGGATACTGAGCAGCATTCCTGGCCTTTACTCACTAGATGCCAGTAGCACCCTTCCCTCAGTTGTGACAATCAAAGATGTCCCCAGATGTTGCCAAATGTACCCTGGGGGATCCAAGATTATCCCCAATTGAGAATCACTACTATAAGCCCTATGAGTTAATGCTTTAAGGTGGACTCGGGATGTATGGCAATCACATATGCAGACATGGGAATGACTGTCATAAAGGAAGGAGTTTTTACTGACAGTTCACTAGGAACAGGAGGCACGTGTGCTGTGGTGGTGATAGGGGATGTGCTATGGTAGTGGGTAGGTGGGGAAGCACTGGGCTCCATCCGGAGGCAGAGCGAGCACAGAGAAACGGCAGGCAGAGCCTTTATTGTGGTTGCTGTGGGAAGAACTGTCCAGGCAGGGTGAACAGGTTCATGATTGGGGAGCTTGAATGATTTTAACAGGTTCCTGGGCATGGGGTCTATACTATGATCCCTGCTACCTGGCCCAGAGGCATTTAGGGGACGTGAGATGGAGCCCAAGTATGACAACCCTGCAGCAGAGCCACAGATAAAGAGAGGATGGGCTGGTTTGCATCCAAAGGCGTACCCCGGGTCAGCTGTCTGCTGCCCTAATATTGGCTAGCCCTGGGAGGGGCAGCAAGGCCTCAGGTGTCAAAACATTAGAATAAAAATGTGCTTCTGCAGATAGATGCAATGATCCTATTGTTCCGATGGCAAAGCTGAAATCCAGAGAGATAAATTGTCACAAGCCCTATCTCCACCAAGAAAACAACCCAGACTTAAGCCGGGGTCCACTGAACCCCCAAATCAAGCTCTCACCAAGGCTCTACTCTGCTCTTTATCTAGTGAACTAATTATATATGTGAGCTTCTATAATATGTAAAAAGATGATTGACAGGGCAAAAGAGGATATTGAGTAACGTCCACATAAAATAATTCCTCAAGAGCACTCATTTCCCACCATGAGAGGGAAATGAGAAGACTTGTAGTATTCAAAGAAGGTGCTTCAGTTTGAATCTCAAATGTCCCCCAAAGGCCTGGGTCTTAAAGATTTGGTTCTCCATATGGCACTGTTGGGAGTTGCGGAACATCTAGGAGGTGGGGCCTAGTAGGAGAGTTTTGAACTGTGTGTCCTCAAATGGGGATTGTGGGAGCCTGGTCTCTCCTTTTGGTTTTTGAGCCCCTGCCATGAGGTGATTGGTGTAGCCACCATATGCCTCTTCCATGATGGGCCGTCCCCACCCCACCATTGTCTAAAAGCAATGGGTCTGCCCAATCGTGGATTAAATCCTCCAAAACTATGACAGGGACTTGGCTGCTTTTGCTAAAAGCACTAACTCTGCAGATGCCCAATGGGTAACTAAAAGCAGGATAAAGGTTGGCATCTCTGCCTTCATTTTGTGTCTGTCTCTTTTGTTACCTTAAACGTGACCTGCTCAGCTCTGCACGTAGACATGTTAATCATTTAAGGAGTGCTCACTCTAGTGAACTGGTAATACAAGGTTTATTAGCCCTAAGTTTACCTAACCTGTCTCCATCCCCCTTCAAGACTGAGACAAGATTTGCAAAGACATTTACAGCATTCTGTGTCAGACTCCTGGTGTGGCACCTAGAAATAGCAGAGCCTTACAGGCACGTCACCCAGGATGAGAATGCCCCCCGCTCCTCCTCCACCACCACCACCAGAGCAAGAGCACTCATGGGAACAGAATTTCTTCCTTCTGGGATCACAGGACTGGGAGATAAACATCCTGAGCAGCAAGTGGAAATTGCCCCCTCAAGTGATAAGGACAGAGCCACCTCACAGAATCAGAACTGAGAGAACAATCAACCAGCCCACAGTCTGACCCAGACTGCTTAATTATGCAGAACCCTTGCCCTTTGTCCCAGTTTGTCCCAGTTCTTCCTCTGTTTAAATCTGAAGCTCATTTCAGCACTCCAAAGACAGACAGGGCTGAGACCCTTGGTCTCACTTTGCCATGTTGATGGAAGTTCTTTTCCTTTTCACCTTTTCTGTTTGGTTTTGGGGGTAAGTGGCAGGACCTGGTTTGTTGGAACCCCCAAGATCAGGCCTCTGACTTGGGATACTGGTAACAAAATCATGAGCCAAAATAGATTTTCTCTCTGAATAAGTTGGTTATCTTAGAATCAACAGCAACAGAATAGGACAATGACAGAAAACTGACTAACTGAGAAAGCTTGGTGGAGAGGGCATCATTCAGATGTGCCCCATCAGAGACAGGGGGCTTCATGTTGGCTGGGTAGGTCTTGAATGTTGGATAAAATGAGAGCAGACAAGATGAAGCTGAATGGGCATTCTGGAGAGATGGGAGATGATGTGGTTTCATGGTGATGAAATCAAGTGCTAATAGGCTACATTGGTTACTTGAAACTTAATTTAGAAGGAGAGAGAAGAAATTGTGGGTCCAGCTGAATGTCATCCACTTTCAGAAACTAAACCCATCAGAAGCAGTATGTGGATGGACTGAGTATCCAGAAAAATATCTCCCTCTGAGAAGTTATGCCACAATCTACTGCAAGTCGAGGCTAGATGAAATTTAGAGTAAGAATCAAGCTGGAAATTTCCAATGAGACTTATTGCAAAATAATAAGTCTAAGAATCTATGATCGACAGGGAGCACACAGAAAAGGTCCTTCCAAGTGGACTGAACAGAGGATCAAAGGTTTTGGCAAGTGAAGCTGACAGCCACTCTTTCTTAGATATTTTTGAGCGTTCTTGCTGTGCCAGGCACTGTGCAAACTGATGGGGGGTTAGAAACCATTAGTCATGTTAATGAAACAGGATCTTTGCTGTTGAAACATGAACAAAGCAGTGAGCTCACAGTCTGTAGCTCTAGGGAGGGCAGAGGCAGCCTGCGCAGTCCAACCTTGGAAAGGTTTAATGAGTGGGCACCTGTCCATATGGCGAAATTCCAGGAGGTACCCACAAAAAAATGGCAGCACAAAGTCAGCATTCCTGTGGGTTGGCTTGGAACAACTTCTCCCACTTCTCTGGGCCGAGTCATCTTTTATGCTATCACTTTTCACACTTTAGGAAGTTCCAAATCACCAGGGTTTTTTAATAATGTATGCTACTGAACCCTCATCTTCCAGAGATGCTGATTCCTGTGTTTGGTAAAGGACTACAACCTTAAATTCTGGATCACACTGCTAATTATTTTATTGTCAGTTAACATTTAAGGTGCCAGAATTAACAAAAATTTAAATAGGATGCAAGCTCCAGAAGGCAGAGGTAGTTGTCTAGATTGTTCACTGATACATGCCTTGTGCCTCGTCACGTAGGGCACTGAACATAGGTCCAGAGGAGGCCAGGGAAGGAAAGGTACTGAGTCAAGTAGATGAGTCAACTTTTAATAATGGAGGTGGAGGGGTACTGGATGCAAACTTGGCTTTTGCCAAAGGTCTGCTATATTTGGGGGGAGCTGTGGTTCAGTTCTTAATGCTGCTGAACTACATTTATCAATTAACCGACATCTCTAAAACTATTGTTCTAAGAAATCCCGTGCTTATGAAATCATACAATTCAGTGTTTTCAAAATCCTAAGAAGACTTTTCTCTCTTGCTATTTCTAACCTTCAGCCCATGCCAATCTCAGAGAGCACAAATACCAAGCCCTTTTGAGCATAGAGCCTCACGTGTTCATTTTTATCCACAGTTCAAGGTTAACTCAGACCCCAGCCACAGCCGATCATCTCCCTATCTTCTTCCCTAGGAGAAGAAAATGCAACTTGAAATCACAGTGTGAAGGGAACAGACTCTAGAAAAGATGAAGGAGAAAAATCAGGACACCTCACCGAGCTAAGCAAGCGCCTAATCAAACATCTGGACTGAAGGATTGTGTAATCACGTTTCCATAAAGTGATTTGAAATGGGAAATGATGTTTTCCTTCGTATCTATCAGGTATTTGATTTTCAACATTTTCCCACCTAAATTTAAATTTGCAGTTTTGGTTTTGAATCTAATTGACTTTTCTATTTACAGATCTTCTTCGGAAAGATTTTCAGTTTATTTGTTTCTTATACACATTTTCTCTCTTATCATTTCTATGTTTGGCCTAGATCTTCTTTTGCTTTGAGCTAGCAGTGTGGGGCCTCACAGGTAAGGCAGGAAGTGGCTGGTCTCTTTAAAAGAACCAAGCAGATCTCAAAATGTCTGTCAAATGAACATGTCTGCCTGGAGCTTCCCACTCTGATGGGGCTCAGTGCTGAGCTCTGATTTGCTGTAGCTTAAAAAAATAAAAAAATTCCCCTAATTTCACTGTCAAGATTTTGAGAAGCATTCTCATGGTTTTAAAGAGATTATTGCATAATTTGTTCATGTTTAAAGAATTATATTGTTAAATAAATTTAGCTCTCCAGATTCTAAATGACAAAAACAAGTGAAGTTACATCATTTGAATTATGAAGTGATAATGTCTTCCAATTCTGCCCCAATCAAAAGTGTAACAGTTTAAAGCTTATAATAATCATGTTCAAACATATTCAGATTATAATTACTTTTCTTCTGATAATGATAGCCCGTCTGATTGGATGATTACCTATTTGACTTTGATAAGTCTCAGAGGTCAAAAAAGGGATAATTGCAGACATCTGTTTTCTATGGAAAATATAATCTCAGAAAATAGTGTTTAAAGTGACATCTGCAAATATGTGTTTTAGAAAGAAACTCGTTGCACATTTAAAATCACAAGGAAAAGGAGCAATTCCTAGGCAACTATGTATCACACTGTCTTTGTAAATAGATGAACAAGTTTAACTTATAAGTATTCATGTATGCATAAGTAATTACAAACAGGCATGATTATATTTTGTGCAGGTAGAATTAGAAATGGAAATAGACTATGAGAAAGGAATTCGAACGAGTCTATGATATGGAATGAAACAGACAGCTCTCTTTTATTTGTTTTAATTCAGTCTAGACTACATAGGTGTAACCATTTTCCTGGTTGATTTTTATTTTGCAATTGCAGCTAGAAGATTTTGTCTCCTTGATTTCATCTTGTAGGTGACCTTCTCCAATTGTGAGATGGCTCTTAGAGGAAGAAAAAGGTTCATTCCTGGCTGCCATGGTTCTCTGTGCACAAGAGGTGCCCATTTCTCTCTGCAGGTGCATCAGCTTCCCAACCCTCGCAGGGAGATGCCAAGAGTCTCTCCCTCCCTCCATCCAGCAGCTGCATTTTGTAGCAAACAGAAAGAACTGTCTCTAATATTCCCATTCATGCAGGCAAAACTTCCTTGGTTTTAATTCATTAACAGAGAATCTTCTCTGATTCATGCAAGCCCTGGGTTATCACTTTTGCTAGAGGAAGCATTCTAAAACATAACCTGCACCAAAGCCCTTCCCTTCTCAAACCATCAGTGACTCCTCACTTCTTTCTATAGAAGGAATTCTAAATTTCTCAGCAGTTCCTGATCCTTCATAATCTGACCTTAGCCTATTTCTCTCATCCTATTTCTACTTGAACTCTCCTCTTTTGTTAAATCCATGCAATGCCAGAGAGTGCTCACCTTTTTTGACTTTAATCTGGTAGATCTTTGGTGATGCCATTCTACTTACCTAGAATTTTCTCTTTTCTATCCTCACTGATTAATCTTTTGTTGTTGTTGTCAGTCGATTAATTTTTTGCACAAAACTGGATAAAACATAATCTTTGGTTTGTATGTATTTATGCATATTAAAATTTCAGCCAACTCCACCTTAACTTCTTTTCAATGAGGTCTCCCTATATGCACAGAGATGACACCCCTGCTCAGAGGGCTTTCTGTCCTCTGAATGACTGAAGTATTTGTTTTCTATGGTCTAGATCATCACTTGCTTGAAACATGCCCTATTCTCCCTGGTACCATCATTGTATCTGCACACATCTGCAGCCAGTTAGTTATGTCCTGCTATATTGTGCATGCCCATTATTTTGTCTATAAAATAGACTATAATAACCCTTACCAAGTTCCATTGTATTTTATCTGTGTCCATTTGCCCCAAAGTCAGTAAGTTCCTCAAAGCCAGACTCAGTCTCTCACTCCTTATGTTAGTCATCTTTTTTTGCTGTGACTAAAGTACCTGAGGAGAGCAACTTGGAGGAGGAAAGATTTATTTTGGCTCATGGTTTCAGAGGTCAAGTCCATAGTCAGCTGACTCTATTGCTTTGGGCCTGAGTTGAGGTACAACATCATGGGCAGAAGGGTCCGGTAGAGGAAAGCTGCTCAGCTCATGGCACCTAGGAAACAGAGGGGAGGTGGAGCTGGAGAGAAGATAAACCCTTGCAGAGCATGCCCCCAGTGAACTATTTCCTCCAACTAGGGCCCACCTCCCAGTAGTTTATTCAGCCATTAGCAGATTAATTCATCTGATGATGGGGAACCCTCATGATCAAATTATTGCCCAACTTCTGAACCTTGCTACATTGGTGATCATGCTCTCAACACATAATCTCATGGGGGAACATTCCAGACACAAACCATGACATTCATCTTTACATCCCAAGTGTCAGTCATGACTTCTGAAAGTCGTGAGGTAGCTACAGGATTCAGGCAAGTGGTAGACCTCAGGACTTGTCTTCCTTTTTATCTCTCATAGTGTTTCACAAAGTACTGGGAAAACATAAGTACTTTGTAAATACTTATTGATCAGCTTCAACTCCTTCAAAAATTGATAAACCATATATATGAGGGAGGGTATTCAATTTATCTGAGTTTTCCCTGAATTACACCAGCTTTAAAGCCCAAAGTTCCATGTTTAGATATTCCTCTTGGTTCTGGGAAAAAAGAATCATTGGTCTGGCTTATTCAGAAGGCTCATGCACATACCAACAACATAAATTCTCCTTCCTTGTTCAAGTCTTTTAAGGACCACTTTTGCAGACTTGAAGTTCTGTATTTTGAGAGTGACTGAAAAAAGTTTCTTGATGATTAGTCTAGAAGTCTCTTCAGAAGTATTTTTTTTAAATTGCATTTTTTTCCCTTAGTCAAAATTCATAAGGTTTTAAAATGCAACTAGGATATTTCGTTTTTCAGAATGGATTTTTAAAAAAATTTTTAATTGGAGGTTGGGGAGAGACAGCTCAACCTGCACTGGGATTTTCTGGCCTGTAGGAATAGGGTGAGTCTGTCCCTTCTGGAGAGAGGCCACATCCATGAGGCTGCAGACTCCTCCCAGTGTGAGAGTTGGGGGAGAAGGGCTGTTGTAAATCACCAAACCCCTTTTGTGTAAGATCAGCTTTTTTGGATTTTATCAGAAATCTTTTATTAAATCTCCAAGAATTTTCATATTCTCCACACTGTTCCATTTTTATTCCACCCCACATCCATTGTGATTGAGGGAATATTTACTCGCTACTGAAGGAAGTCATGTGGGATGTATAGTCGATAATTTCATCAAGGAATAACTTATCTTTGTGCTTTTGGTGAAAAAGGGAGGGAAATAGTTTCACTCAAGTAGCTTATGAGCTTTTGAAGAATATTTACAAAGAGATATTTTTAGACAGACCAAGAGATTATTATTTTCCCATTTTTAGTAGAAAAGCAGCATAAAAACAAACAAAGCCCGAAACAAAGCAAAACAGTGGAGACATATCCAGAGAATATAATGGCCATTGATTTCTGTATTAGTCACTTAACACATATTGTACACACAGACGATGTGTGTTTGTTTCTAGGGAAAGACCCAAATGGGAATTATCTTGGATGTAACTTACATGAGATTGGTTGGCTCTTTTTCTGCCAAGGGGAGGGACACAGTAAAACAAGTTTGTGGGGAAAAAATTAACCAATTGACCAACAAAACAACTAGAACAAAGGTAAAAATCTAACCAAAGTGAATATTTGCCATAGTAACCTCTAGAATAATAATTCTGTGGTTTTATTTTCACATCTTTTGAGATAACTAGGTGATCTCTATTGAATTGCTAAAGGTGTTCTCTTAGTCCATTTCTGCTGCTCTAACAAAAGACGAACAACTAGGTAATTTATGAATAATAGGAATTCATTTCTTCTACTTCTAGAGGCTGGGAAGTCTAAGGTCAAGGTGCCAGCAGATTTGGTGGGGGCCTGGTCTTTGCTTCCAAGATGGCGCCTTTTTTCTGCATTCTCACATGGCAGAAGAATGGAAGAAGGGGGCAGGTTTCTGCAGCCTCTTTTATGAAGCAATTAATCTCATTTATGTTGGTGGACCCCGATGCCAACGATTCTGAGAGACTCTACCTCTAATACCATCATCTGGGTTAAGTTTCAACATGTGAATTTTGGTGGGACACGTACTTTCACACTGTAGCAGGTTAATTCTCCTTCATGCCAGGAAGTCAACATGTATCTTCACTTCCTGACATGACTATGATTCTAATGATCATAATTTCTTGCCTAGGTAGCTGTAGCAGTTTCCCTGCATTCACTCTGCACTCTACCCTCATCTGTTCTTCTTATTAAACCCATGTTTGGTTTTTATACGTAATCATATCTTCCTCCTCTGTTACTTTGTCCTCCACTTAACTCTTTCCCTGGGCATGAAATACTCCAAGGGTGAAGACCAAGATCCTTAACGTGATCCTCAAGACCCTGTGTGGCTTGGCCCCCTCTGCCTTTCTGCCTCATGTACCAAACTCACCTTCTTCCTTTCTGTACTTAAGTCAGGCGGCATCCTGGTCCTTACCTAGCCATATCTCCTCCCACCACAGAGCGTTAGATGCTTCCACCTGAAGAATGTTCTCTCTCATTTTCCACTTGGTTAAGTCCTTTTGTTCCTTTAGGGTGCAGCTCAAGTAAGTGTATGTCCTCAGGAAAGTTTTCCCAAGGACTCATTCAGATCAAATTCCTTTGTGATATCTTCTCTTTAAGTCCATATTCCTTCCATGATGAGAATGTGTGTAAATATGTAAAAGAACATTCTTCTTTGTGATTAAGTAACCTCCATCACCAACTACGTGGCCCACCAAAGCAGGGTCTTTGTTTGTACTTGGTATTTCATCCTCAGTGCTCAGCAAAGTGATTAACACTTGGCAGCCACTGGTCAACTGCTCAGAATTTCTGGGAAGGATTTGTTTCAAGGACCATCCTGGACATGCTAAGTAGCAAAAAGACTAGACTTGGAAGCATACGAGGAAAATTCTAGCTGAGTCTATTCTGAGTTGCTAGAAGACATAACACATTCTCCTTGGTCTCTATCTGTACAATGCAAGAAAAAAAGCTGTGGTGCCACCAGGCTCATCATGTCACCTGCTGTTTTCCCATAACTCCAGGCCTCTGCTCATTGTATTAGTTTAAACTTTAAATACTGGTTTGGCTGCTGTGACAAAGAGACCTAAAATGCAATTCTTAAACAAAAGAGAAGTTTATTTCTCTCTCATAGACAAATAGAGACAAGTATTCCAGGGCTGCTCTGCTGCTCCATGGTGTCAACCACCCAGACTTCTTCTGTTTCCTTGCTTTGCTAATATACAGCTCCATTCTGGGGTCCAAGATTCGTACCCTAGCTGTTCCTGCCACAGCCATATTCTAGCTATTATGAAAGGAGAAGATGGAAGAAGAGGGCTTGTCATCTTCCCTTGAGGGTATGAAAACAAGAAGTTGCCCATAACTTGTTCCAATTTCATTGCCAAGATTTGAATTATATGGCAACAACTGGTAGCAAGGTACATTGTTTGGGGCCTTTTTTTTTTCTTGGCGCCAGGGATTAAACTCAGGGTGCTTAACCTCTGAGCCACATTCCCATCCCTTTTTATTTTTTCATTTTGTGACAGAGTCCCACAAAGTTGCTTAAGGCCTCACTAAGTAACTGATTCTGGCTTTGAACTTGGATCCTCTTGCCTCAGCCTCCTGAGCCACTGGGATTTTAGGTATGTGCCATCACACCTGGCTGGACTATGGATTTCTTGAGGCCAAGAATCTTATCTTGTCCCTCTTTGGTTCCACCCTGTAGTGCCTTGTTTAGAACCTACTACATAGCCATCCCTCAGTAATTTCTTATTTAATGAATGGAATAAATCAAACTTGGTAGGGTTCAGAGTAGCTGCATTTTGAATGGCAGATGTTTGTCAAATATCATTGTTTTTATGAACTCTTAGAAAGAGCTCACTCAATCTTGGACTTGCTGTGTCAATCACTTTATGTAATCCACACACACAGCTCAGGGGTATCTGAATTGGGATGCACATATGGACTTCAAGAAATGCAGTATTCTGGGGAGAGGGTCTGTGAGATTTTCAACGGTTACAACCTGAAGATATTTAAGAACCCCTGACAGAGATAGAAGGATTTGAGGGTTCCCATCCATCTGCTGGAATCCAGCGCCAATTGAGATAGCAGCTGTTGGGCAGATGGAGGCCAATGCTTCACCTGTATTACCACAAAAGATGCCATTCAAGAATGTGGCTTGTATGGTTGGCAAGTGGTTTTCCTAGCACTGAACATTAGATTCAAGCCACTTACTCGCTGGAGAGCCCTGTCCATCTTGTCCCCTCCCTATGGGAGTCTCCTATGGAGGAGACAGACAGAATGCACTTCCTGCAGCCAATGATTTCCAAGAAAAAGAGAAGAGGAAGAGGCTGGGTGGCATGGATCCATTTTTTTCTGAAAGTTTTCATCATTTTAAGTGATTTTTTTTTCCTTCCCTGGGGTAAAGTAAATGAGGGGTGGAGGGTCAGGTCAGGAGTTCTATGCTAATGGGACTTCTCCCATTAGAAACACATACCAGGTATAGGGAAGAAGGGCTCACTCCTACCAGTGGAGGCTAAAAATATCATTTCTGGTAATGAGCCTCTCATTTCTTCATTGGAAAAATGTAAAAAAGAAGGAAGGAAGGAAGGAAGGAAGGAAGGAAGGAAGGAAGGAAGGAAAGAAAGAAAGAAAGAAAGAAAGAAAGAAAGAAAGAAAGAAAGAAAGAAAGAAAGAAAGAAAGATAGATAGATGTATAGGTTAAACAAGGGAAACTCCAGTCTTTCCCAGCTCCATGTGAAACAATTGGCTTCTAATATAGTAGCTTACCTTTCTGACTGGGTTATGGGAAATGTCCTCAGGAAGTGCCGTATTTGCTACTTTTTAGCCCAGTCTTAGAACCTGCCTGTGCCTTGCACAGCTGGCTAGTGCTGGAGGACAGGTGGCCCTCCCCACATCTTTAGCCAGAACCATTTGCAGGGGGGGCATGTGGACAGTTTCACTTGAATATTTTTCCTGTTCCCCACCCCATCAGCTTACTGAGGGAAAACAGGAGAAAAAGGAAATGGGAGACAACTAGAGAGTCTCTGGGAAATGGGGGGCACTGGGGGGCTGAAGGGCCTCAGTGTTGTAGTTTCTCACCTTGGTTATCCCTGCTTGTTTGATGCTTTTGCCTGTTTTGAGAGCTCTCCAGAGGGCATCCCTTGCAAACGGCAAGGAAAGTGGGCATCCAATATGCATATAAATAGCATCCTTAATCATCATTGACCAGATACCTACATCCTCCTTAGGATGTTTCTGAAAGCAACCAGGGCACTCCCAGGGCCTTGAGAGGGATTTTCCTTGATTCCACAAGCCCTAAGGAACACTGAGCCTCTGTAATAACACTGAGCTGCTTTTGCATTTATTCTAGTCTTAGCTTTGAACATTACAATATTAGTTGTTTAAATTTTCATAGAGTCCAAGGTTCAGAAGAGTTCTGGGGAAGTCATTTAAATTTATCCTCCTGCAGGTCTCTTGGTAGGACTGCACCTTGGCTAACAAAGACAAATGGTTTTCTATCTGATTCTGAAAGGTCTCCGGGGGAAGATTCCATAACCAACCACAGTAATCACAAATTGCTAACACGAGTGTGTCCCACTTTAAGAAAACCTGACATGTGAAAGCCTATGTGGCAGGATAATTTATTGAGATACTAATCTGTGCTTTGTTCTGTATAATTTGCCTGCCCTATACCATCCCCCCTCCAGGAAAGTAGCCAGTTCTGTTTCCCTGCTCATGGAGGTGATAGGATGTACTTATGCTATGCTCCTCTTGCTTTCTTAGACATAAACACAGAGAAACGGGATCTGCTAGTCCCTGTGCTAATTCTGAAGTTCAAGTCTAACTCTTCCAGTGACCCTGGAAGGAGGCAGTGCTTCCTGGAGTATACAGTACCACTGGGGAAACAGGGGGACCGTCCAGTCCTGGCTCTTCATTAGTGAGCTCTGTGTTCTTAGAAAATGGTTTTCATCTCTTTGCCCTCTGTTCAATCATCTGTAAAATGCAAGGTTGATTTAATGACGTTCAGTACCTCCCTGCCTTTGATTCTGTGGGGTAATCAGATTCTTCGGTCCTCACTCCCAGGACTGCTCTGGAATGTTTGTTTTAGGCTTTTGGAGCAGGGAAGCCAACTTTAGCAAAAGAAGGAGGACACATGTAATATTTGTAACATATTTATGCTAAAAAATTATTTGCTATTTGAATTTCACATTGAACTGAACATCCTCCCTTTATCTGGTAGCTGTCTTCCAAATACAGGGGACACCTGTATTTGGGAGATGGAAGCTGAGGGTGGAAGAGGTTGACCTCTTTTCATTCCTCTCTAGACTGGTTCTAGAGCTCAGAAACCAAGCGTGTATATTTTCTCTCCCTGAGAGCATGCCTATCTGATTTTTAAATTTAGACAATGGACATTTGAAATGAAAACTATCCTAACAATAATTTTCTTCAAAATCTTCAAAATAAATATTGAACAGGAAAACAATAAAAGAGATCTACTCATTTTACTAAAGGTCAATTTTTTTTTAACTTTATAGAAATGAGAGAGGCTGCTGAATCCTCAAGCAAGGAAAGAACAGCTGCTCCATTGATCAAAATAATAGAAATTCTTTCACATCACCTTTCCCAGGGAGGGCGTGACTGGTGTGACCAGTGGGAGTTATATTTTCCCCTGTCCTCAAAATTTCTATGACACAGAAAAGCAAATGGAGTCTAAATTCTGATTGCTTTTTCCTATAACACTATAAGCCTTTAAAAAATGCCTCGCTAAACTTTTCATTCTTTAATTTTGGAATTGCATTTAATGCCACGATATAATTTAAGGAAATTATCTGGGAATCAAGTCACCCTTGATATAGGCTGAGCTCTCTGTGATTTCCAGACACAAAACAGGTCAGGATCTAAACCTGGATGTGGAAAGAAACATGATTTATATTTCATCCAATTAGCGCATATATGACCTTCGTGTGAAGGGCATATGGCCTTGGATAAAAGGACTTTCATTGATTTATCCCATTTTTAATCAAAGTAAGGTACTAACACATGTAGGATGCAGTAACTCACAGACTCAAGATTGAATGCTGTTAAAACTTGCAGCAGGTAGAGCATCAAATATATTCTTACCCATAGCAAAGAGGTTACTCTATTTCTGTGAGGGTTTGAGCACAGAACTGGGAAGTCCATTGTCCAGTGGAATGGAAAGCTCTATGAATAAGAACGACTGACCCTCTGATGCCCTGGGTGCATCTGTATTTGAATTCAGATTAACCTAAGTACAATCTGCAAGAAATAGGAACCCATTAAAGACACCTTTACCTGTGTGTGTGTGTGTGTGTGTGTGTGTGTGTGTGTGTGTGTGGAGTGGGGTGGGGACACAGATTGAGTGGAAGCAATTCATCTATCAACGTTCAGTTTTCTTCAATGTCAACCTGATATCGCTCTCCCTCTCCACCCCCACTCCTCTCTTTATACTTTACAATCTAGAAACAGGTTTCATTTGAGTCACAGGAAATGCTAAGAAAAATCTATAACTTGTAATTTGCTTTGTTGAGAGATTTGGCTTTACTTGCCTTCATAGGAAGGGCAAGTGGAAGTATTTAAGGATCATGAAAAAACCCACTAGTGCGAGGGGCTGGGAAATTTGTAAGCATGGTCTAGATTCAGGACCCTGCTTTTCACATGCACTGCACTCAACATGTCCAAGCATTTTCTGAGGGACAGGACACTTGCTGTACAAATAAAATACTCCAGTGTTTGCCTTGGAGAGCAGGAAAAACTATCCAGGAATGTAGGCAAGTGCTTAAAAGAAAAATGTTATAGATGCTTAACATTGGTGATGGTCTGATGCTCAGCAGGGGTGGAAAGGGTAGTGTGAGTTGTGCCCTGGAGCTGAGAGAGCAGGTGCTGGGTTGAAAGGTGGAGAGAACTTAGATCAGACTCGATGCTGCCTAATCAAGGTGAAGCCTTAGTCTGTTGCCAGGGAGAGGAAGAGCCAGTGAATCTGATTACATAATTGTATTTCTTCTTAAAAAAAAATAAAAAAGAGTGGAAGAAGAAAGGAAGGGACAGGTTTAGACTCTGTAGGTTATTTCTGAATAATGAAAATGTTTTAAGTTCTTGTTATAATTAATCAAATCTATGTTCTTTCTGAGTAGAAAACTAAATGAATGCATCGTTAATGGCTTACTGTAAAAGTACAATCATGCAAATGTAAGTCTCCTATTCGTTCCAATTGAAAACTCTGCTGATCATAAGTAGCATCCTAGACTTCTTCCATACACCAGATGCTGTGTTGAGAGCTTTGATTATTTTTCTTAAGACTATGGATGAGGAAACTGAGGCTTAGACAATGAAAGCAAATTGCCCACATCTCAGGGTTATACATGGGTTGGAATCCCAGAGGTCTTATTCCAACATTGTGTTCACAGCCATTATGTTATATTTCGTCCCCTGCCTGCCACAACAGACACATCCATGTAATCAGGAGCAGGTTTTTCTAAAGGAACCAAAGGAGAGAAGAGGCAATTTAGATGATAGAAGGAAAATTGTGGCAGGGCACACCTCTGTCACACGTGGGTCTTTGCAAATCTCAGGTGACTGAGCTGAAATGAATGGGGAGAGTGGACTCATTTGATGTGGGGCATGGTTTACTGCTATACTGGATCAGTGATGGCCAAGGGGCCGCCAGTCCCTTGAAGACACAGACTGATGACAGAGCTGGCAGGAAAGAAGCTCTTGGTCACTGGGCTCTGGGCTGGGCAAGTATATAGCTGGGGCATTTTGTTGTCTTTTGGCTTATTTACAGAGATGTCAAGAGAACTAATATGGATTTAGGGCTTTTCAAAATTTCAGGAGATAATAAAATGAGAATGCAGCAGTTTTATTGTGATAAAATAGGGAGAGAAAAAGTAGGTGAGAGAGAAACTGTTCCCCTGTTCGTTGACCAATGAATGTTAAATAATAAGCACAGTGTAGGGGATCCGTGTTTAAGTGGCGCGAAGGGAAGAGCCAGGCCGGCCCCGCTGCCCACCCCATCCTCCATGCAGGCAGGTCCTTTAGCCTCCCAGACTCAGTTTCCTGATCTGTGTGCAGGTCAGGATGCTTACTGTGCAGGTCAGCTCGCTGGGTTGCTGTGAGGATCAGGGATCACATGCAGTCACATTGGCCCAGATGACGCCTTTGATAATGGGAGTTATGATGGGTCTACTGATTTTACTGGGTGGAGGAGAGAAGGCTAAACCAAGAAAGGAAAAAATATTTAAATGCTGGAGGAAAAGAAAAGAGGGAGGAATGGGATGGTGGCATCTGGCCTGTGTGCCCTGCTGTCCTTTAACTAGCCATATGCAGCCTCCAACAGATGAGATCTGGTCTCTGCAAAGACAAAGCAGAGCCAAAAGGCAATGTAACATGGAATTATAGACGAACTTTCTCCTAATGAGCCAGCCTGCCGGCTTAGAATGCAGTGCTATTTGGAGCCCAGACCAGGCGGCGTGTGCAGCCGCGCGCCCTCCCCTGCTCACGTGCACATGGGTGGCCTAAGCACACGAACATGACTGCCAATATCACGGTTGGTTAGCTCCCGGCCCAACACTGGGTGGTGTGATGCCGCGGGGGGCGGGGGGGGGGCAGGGCACTGAGCCAGCTGACAAGAACGGCTGTGGGACAGAGTCACGCTGCCTCCAGCTTCTTGGGAAATGGACTCTCTCAAGAGCCTGCTGAGTGAAGAGATGCCCTGGGGACAAAGTGAGAGAAAGGAGAGACTAGCTGCCACCTAAAGGGACCACTCGTGCTCAGCTGGAGACCACACATGCCATGCACACTGCACACACCACACAGAGTACATGCACACGTGTGTACCATATGTCACACATGCCACCACACATGTAAATATGTACATGCTGCACAAATAGGACATGCATCACCCTCGTGTGCATGCCCCTTCATACACCACACATAGGTACACACACACAAACCTCACACACGAATGTATATACGCTCAATGTAAAAGATACCAATGCATCTAGCCCAACCACACGCACACACCACATATAAACACTACACACACAAACACATAAGACACATGCATGCCACACATGACCATACCATATGTGCACCACACACATGTATGTTTACTAGATGCATCACACATATGCACACTCACTGTATATATCACACACAGGGACAAAAACCCACTCATACCTACCATACATGGATGGTGACATGTATTCACCACATGTCACACATGTGTGCAACCACACATACCCTCATGTACGCATGCGACACACACACACCTCATGTAGGCTATACACAGATATATCACTCATTTACATTCACCACAACTTTAGACTTATCACATACATACCTCCATATCACATTCAGCACGATACGCATACACATGTATTGCACATACACATAAACAAATCAACCCCCAGCACATATTAGCACATGCATACTGTACACGTAGACACCGCAGATGTACACAAACCATCCACATCCCACATACATACCACATTTGCATACATGTGCCATGCCCACAATTCTATGCATACTGTGTACATATAGAAATTGACACCACTTAAATACATCCTCCCCACAGATCACACATATACACGTACATACCACATGCCACACAAGTCTTCACAGCACACACTTGTATACATACCAGACAAAACCCCACTCCCACTGGCTACACACATACATGCACACTGTGCAGATAGCCCCTGATCATGAGGAGCAGGCTCAGGAGTTTTCAACTTTGCAATGATGTGATGTGTACACAGACCACCATTCAGTTTTTCACTTTTAGGACAGTATTCAATTACTTACATGAGCTATTCATGCTTTGTTAAAATGACACACCACATATATATATACACCATACATATATGTAACACACTATCTCACACACATATCTCCTCCATGCACCACACATATGTGCATGCATGCAAACAACACACACCTCACATGTGTACACACACCCTTAATGTAAAACAACACATGCATACATAGCCTCCCCACAAACACATATCACATACATGTACACAGCCATGTGCCACACACCCGATCACATGCAACATATATGGCACACACATGCAGAAATATCTTCTGTGGCCACACACACAATATGTATACCCACTATCACCCACACAATGCACATGCACCCCATAAACATGCCTAAATAAGAACACACAGACTGCCTTGCTGCGTCCCCTTGTGAGAGTGTGCTGCTTTAAGGACCATGACTCCAACCTTGCAGAGCCCTGAATGATGGGGACAGAAAGTACAAATTGCACCAGTGAGTTATTGGGAGTGATATTAAGTAGAGTCACTCTTGCTTCTACTCCTTGGTTCCCAGACCTGGGTGTCTTTCCTGTTGGGGACACAACACCATAGAGCACCCTGCTGAATGTGCACACTGCATCCTAGCAGTACCCGATCCTTGTGGAGAACTGTCTCAGAATGGGCATTCAGTAGCTTTTTTAGAAGTTGGTTCCAGAATTCAGAGGCTGGTTGCTTTTGGATGACGTGGTTTGTGATAAGTGAGTACACTCATGGGTCCACTCCCTTGTTTCCTTCATTGGGACAGTTGGTCCCCTCTTGGGTGACCTGTTCTTTGGGATTCTGTGTGTATGGATCAGGGTGAGTGTTGCTGACTGAGGATCCACAGGTAGGAAGGGCAAATTCTTGTTGACACTGGTATATATCCCTGTGAAGGTGACCTGCTGACCCTGCTGGGATGGAAGGAGACTCAGTGTAGGCAATTTGTCACCAAATGGCCCATTATCCCATTATTAATAGGGCCCATTATTAATGGCACATTGAGGGCTCAATACGCATCTCTACGACTGACCGCTGTGCAGCAGTTTCAGCCTTGTTAAATGAAAATCCGTGCTGTGGGGTCCACCACATAGCCACCATGTTTGTTCCTGTGGCCATTCCATTTGTGTATCCATTATGCCAGCTCTGAAGTAGCTTGTGATAAAGAATGGCCTGCACCAGCTGGCTGACTCATTTTGTCTACTTGGTTGTTCAGGACCTCTTCTGTGAGGACACTTTAATGAGTATTAAAGTGTGATACAACGACCTTGACATTCAGTATTCAACCCTATGTATCTATCCACATGCCTCTGTCCTAAAACTTCTCATCAACTTTCTAGTTCTGGCACTCCCGAGCTTCTCGACTGCCAAGGAATCTCTGTATGTTCTCATCTCGGGTCACGAAGTGGATACCAGGTTCTCTGTTCACTGCTCTGTCCTTCTGGAAGATGTCTTTTCTCTACTGCCTCTTGAATATGGCTTCAATACAGCTATCACCCGTTTTTGGCTTGCACCCCATATGAAGCCAAGAGCCTTTACTGTTTCTGCAAGTTTGAAAGCAAAGGCCTTGGCTGCTTCAGTTCCCATTCACCTTCTCCAGGATCGCATAGTGAATAGCTTTGGACAATAGAGTGTCTCCCTCCATAGGAAAGAGTGGGCCGGGCACGCTCACTACATTGGCATTTAAAGCTCAGAGTTTCTCTCCTGGAATGTAAGTCACTGTACATGTAGGTGTGAGCCAGCAGTTTTTGCAATGCCTTATAGGAACTGGAGCTTGGGGAACTGATGCAAGAAAATGCGGATACTCTGGCTACTGCTAGGGTGCTGAGTAATGAAGTTCTCTGTCTCTGATCTTATATCTTCTGTGGGTATCCATGCGAGAGTTGTAGGATAACTTGTTATCTAACGAGCAGGGCAAAATCTCCGACCTTTTGCAGTTCATAGACCAAGCCTGGGCTCCCTCTTTGCTCCTCCTTCTGGTGGTCATATGAAATGCTCCACTGGCAACAGATGAGAACTAGGGATGGGCTCTGGTGCACAAGTGACCCGAGACCGTGACAAGGAGCTCTGCTCCCTGTGTGTACAACTCCCTCGCGGCTCTAGACCCACTCATTTCCATTTGACGATAGACTGCCCTTGAGCTTGTCTTGCTTCATGACTTGGCAGTTCCAACAGAGCCACAACCATCAAAATGGACTCCCTGGACACATGGTCACTGGACACCTCATGGTCCAGCTTTCCCTCAGAAACATGTGGGAGCTTGTTCAAAAGGCATATAATTGTGTAATAGATGGCCTAGCCTTGTTCCAGCACCCCAGAGGACTACATAGTTGTTTCCTCATGGGGACCTGCCACACTCTCCACACTACTTCTTTGTCTATTATCAACACTTCCTGCATTGTCAGGCCTGCTGGGTCATATGGCCCTAGTGCCTGGGCAGCTCATCCCATAGCCTGGGTCTGCCACAGAACCCACTAAAGCTTGGCTGGCTTCTGTGCAGCCCTGTATCTGGCTGGAGGGATTTTCCTAGGTGTGTAATGTGCTGTCTCCAGAGAGGCCAAAGAGACCTATCAGGTGTGGTACTCCCTTTTTATGACAGGGCACAAAAGACATGTGCCTTTTATTTCAGGGAGGATGGCCTGCACCCATAAAAACATCACTCCACTGGAAACTCCCTGATTCTTCACAAATCTCACCCTCTGGAGCACATGTGTCTTCCCAAGGCCTCTGGTGTATAGAAACTTCTTGTTCATCTTGCCCTATCAGTAGGCTGTCAACCTTGTGATGAATCAATGTGATATTCTGCAGAATATCCAGAGGGTTGGTTCAGATCTCCTGGGACTGTGTCATAGCAGAGGGTGAGTTTAAAAAGCCCCAGAACAAAATGGAATTGTAATGGATATTAGTTTTTAGACATCAAATCAATGGCCATGTACCATGTACCTGGGGTTTATAATCTCTTCTGGCAGTGAAATCACATCTGGCACAGCTGTTTTGATTGGGATTACAGCTTGGCTACATCTGTAGTAAACAACAGGCTTCATGTAGATTCACCTAAATTTTGCAGGGGAAAAACTGGTAAAGCAATCAGAGATAAGTTGGGCACCACTCCATCTGTATCTTTTAGGCCTTAAATTATATATATATATATATATATATATATATATATATATATATATATATATACACACACACACATATATATAATAGTTTATATATAATATATATATAATATATATAATAGTTTATATATATATAATATATATATATAATTTCCACTGTGGAGATTATACCAACTGCAAGGGTATCTATAGACTACCCAGAGGATGCACTGTAAGTCAGATGCTAGCCAGTATGACTTTCTTTATTTCATGGCCCTGTGAGCCTCAACTCTTAAGAGATATGATGTGAGAACAGTATCATCGCCACCTTAGTCCTTGTGTCTGATAGTCATTAAAATATCTGGATGTTTACTTTTCCCTAGTGCATGTAGTCTTCTTAGGAAAGGACTGGAAGAATCATTATATTGTATATTCGCCCTGGTGTTGCCATGGTATTTATCCAGATCTAAAAATCTTCAGTCAATGGTGTCCAAATTTGAAAATTTTTGCAAGTCTTGGAAATGACCAATTATGGCTACTTATTGAAATGGACTCCCTTTGCCTACTGAATCTCCCTTCTTGCCTTTTTCTGGGTCTTTTCTGGGTGTAGGTATTAGGCAACACCCTTACTGCTTGGCTATCCATTTTTCCACAATGTTATATTCAACCACCTTGACTGGGCATGGTCAAAATCTAGTGCCAGGGGTTCTGTGCTATCTGTAGGTGGTTTATGCTAACTAATCCTCACAGCTCTCTTTCTTTCCTTAACAAACTTAACACATTCTTGACTGGAGTATGCTGAGATTCGATCTTATTGGTCTGACAGCCAGAATAAAAAATGGAATGGCTCCTGAGAAAGGGCAACTGTTCAATTACTGAGTGGGCCTCTGCAATATTTTTTCTGAATTGAAAAAAATGCTAGTTCTTGCTCCGGGGGCCATCTCTGAGAGTTCTAATGGTTTGAACAAGTCTGAAGAATCAAAAATTTATTTTAGGGTCTCATGTTTTTCTAATTAGCATTCTGATCCCAAAGGTCTGATGTGGCTGAGGCTTTGCAACCTTAACAATCAGATTCTGAGTTAGTTTCTCAGCTGGGTCTGCTCTTCTACTACTGGAGATTAAGAGCCTCCTTTTTTTTTTTTTTTTTATAGGTAAATTTTATTTTATTTATTTATTTATTTATTTATTATTTTTTTATTTTTATTTTTTATTTTTATTTATTTTTCTCAAAAGTTGCATTTTAATACATGTTATCAAACATAACAGAAAAAAAACCAAATTTTCAGAAGCTATACACACTATTCACTGAAAATATTTGTTGAGGCAAATAGAAAAAAAAATTATTACAATCATAATTTTTCTAACTTTGCACAAAATTATAAGCAGATTACATTCTTCATATTAAACATCTTTATATGCACTTTCAATGAACAGTATATATATTTATATATATTTTTTATCAACCGTCTTTACTATACCCATTCCCCTTTCCTGCCCCCTACCTCCCCCATGTCGTGTCCAGTGTTTTTCTATTTCTCTTATGTTTCCCATTCCCACCTCCCTTATTCATCAGCATCCACTAATCAGAGAGACCATTTGGCATTTGGTTTTTTGGGATTGGCTTACTTCACTTAGCATAATGCTTTCCAGTTCCATCCATTTGCCTGCAAATGCCATAATTTTATTAAGAGCCTCCTTTTAAACAACTCTCCTCATAAGATTCCCTGACAACCACACTTAGTCTAATCTATGTGTAAACTTCTCTTAGTTTCTTATTATTCCCCTGTAAGATACCTGCACAACTTAGAGCAACTAGCTCTAAGCAACCAGCAAACTTCACTGTCTTTGTAGGTCAGGCTTCTCTTATATCTTTCAAATGTTTGAATCATTGCATAGGAAAGAGCATTATTCCCCAACAGAATGTTCTCCCAGGCAGCCACACATGAAATCCTCAATAATTGGGCTGTCACCTTGCACCAGGGAATATCCATATCTTACTACCACTCAGGATGGGGTCCTCCTCATGACCCAAGCACAAAACCCCATCTTACTGCCTGTTTTCTCAGACCATTACTGGTGTCTCCTGTGCCTTCTGAGATGTGGACACTAAGATAGGATTGAACATGCAGTAAATTCATTGGGTAAATGCCTGTACAGAATGGAAGAGGAGCAGGAGTGGTAAGCAGGAGTCTGATTTTTTCTTCCCTTTGCCTAAGAATCATTCAAGGATCTTGTTAAAATACATATTCCTGGACCTGACTCCCAAAGATTTCTATTAAATAGTTTTGTAGCAGGGACCCAGGAATTTTCATTTTATAAGCTCCTTCGGTGATTTTCAAGCATGTGGTATTGTACAGGTCTGATACCTATGGAAGAGGGAAAGAAGTACTGGGTAGGAAGAACTATAGGCCACAGTGTAGTTCTACATAAGCCACGAGTTGGTCAATGAAAAGACTCTGAGCTAAAGTTTTTTATTATGGAATTCCATGTTGCGGGGGGGCATTCTGGTCTAGGATCCCTACTATTCTGTCACTGGCTGGGTGCAGCTCAGAAGAATGCCACAGTGGATTCAAGGTGCAGCAATTAGAGGCCATCAATCAGCCATGATTCACATGGCAGTTTCTCTCAAAATGAGATCCGAGCAATGCACTTCCATGACCAATGATGGGAGAAGAACCCAAATTACGGGATTGATGGGGGTAGCTCCTCAGGGGAAATTGAAACAGGGCTGGCCTCTGAGAGCTCTTCAGAAAGGAAGAGGAAGTTTTCTGGGCAGCAGATATGTTAGGGCAAGTGTGGATCGGTTCATTTTCTGTTACTAATAAAGCAGTACTATGGATAAAGAAAAGAGGCTTTGTCTGGTGATGGCCGTCTTGCTGGCAGTGTCCTGAGGCAATGTAGGGCATCCCCTGGTGAGAGAAGGAGCAGGCACTTGGATATGTGTGTCTTGCCTCTCTCCCTCTTCTTTTAAAGCCACCAGGATCCATCATGGGGGCTACACTGCGATGACTTCAATCCTAGTCACCTCCAAAAGGCCCCACCCCTAAACACCATAGTTGGATTAAATTTTCACCCTCTTACTACATCACAATGAGGATTAATGTCAATATGAGTTTTAGAGAGGAGACAAACCATTGTCTCCATTCCATCAGAACTGATTACCCCTTGGTTAAGTTGAGAAGAAGGTAAAGAAGACCCTTTATCCAAAGCACTTTAAAAAGAGAGAGGATATCTATAAACAGGGCCCAAGCCCACACTGGCAGGGACAGACAGTGACATTTGGAAGGAGAATAAGGAAGTGTCAGTACAATATCATGGAAAGGTAGTATGTGTGTGTGTGTGGGGGGGGAGCAATTTCCACAGGAGTTCTCAATAATTTCCCACAGAGGTACCTGTTCCAATGTGAAAATTAAGTGACCTAATTGAAGACATTACTACCCAATGATGTGCTGAACATGCAAGTCCCCTGCATGTGTGAATGTAAGTCTCTAACACTCAGCTCAGGTTCAGGAAGAGATGTGGGCCCTGGAGAAATTGTCTGGGTACATGTTAATCGGCTGGCAGATGACTGACTTCTGTTCAATGACATGGGGGAGCTGGATCCAGTGGTGCACACCTGTAGTCCCAGTTATTCAGGAAACTAAGGTGTGAGGATTGCTTGGGCAACATAGCAAGACATTGTCTCAAAAAAGAAAAAGAAATAAACAAACAAATTTGTAGGGAATGAGTCCAAAATCTGATGGTAGGAAATTGTAGTGGCTTTGTTCTGTTTCTTGGGCTAGAGGATGTTATTAAGAATTACCCTCGGGGGCTGGGGTTGTGGCGCGGTGGTAGCGTGCTCGCCTAGCACGCGGGAGGCACTGGGTTCGATCCTCAGCACCACGTAAAAATAAAATAAAGATATTCTGTCTGCCTACAACTAGAAAATAAATATTAAAAAAAAAAAAAGAATTACCCTCATCTCTAGACCCACTTCTGGCAAGTAGGTTTCATATTCCAAGTTCATGGGATTTCAAGGTTAGGAGAGACCATGCCACCCAATCCTCCATGACTTGCCATGTTGACATCACTGTCATATAGAAGCATGGACCTGATGCCGCCATCCACATCAGTTTTGATTATCACGTTGGCTTCACTTTCTGCTGACCTGGACACAGCTAGGAGAAGCTACTAAGCCCATGTTCTGGCTCATATAACTATTTGTTGTCTGAGGTTTTGTGTTGAAAAATCTAGGTCCTGTGACTACAGAATCTTACATACCATCTAGTTAACATAATAAATTGGACATACAGGGCTGGGATTGTAGCTCAGCGGAAGAGCGCTTGCCTCGCATGCGTGAGGCCCTGGGTTCGATCCTCAGCACCACATACAAGGCAATAAAAAAAAGACATTGTGTCCATCTACAATTAAAAAATATCTTAAAAAAAAATGGACATACAATCCCATGCTAATTTCCCCCAGCCACCCTATACATTTCCATCCCACTATGCAGTCAGCCTATATATGGCTTAGGAAATATCAACCACACACCAGTAAAAACAGGGCACAGTTAGGAACTGTATCTCCTGTCAGGGAAGCATGCAATTAATTTCGAAGTGAAAAATAATTGGATTATCTGTGCCATGGTTTTCTTCATTAGTGCAGATAATTGGGAGATTTTAGTAGTATGTTTCCTTCCTTCTTGAAGAAAATGCTTACAATATAATGATGGGCGTCCCTCCCCTCCCCTGTAGGTTGGCACTGGGTAGGAGCTCGCAGGACCCTTGTCTGACATCTTCTTTCAGCAGGTGAAGGGTAAAGTACCAGAGAAAATAACCATGGTTTCCTGGACAAGGAAAACCAATATCACCAAAGCCCCAACTATTACTCCCCAGGTGAACACAATACCTGGCACACGCGACTTCTGGGCTGGAAACCACACAGAGGCGTGCTTTCCAGAGAAACCAGTGATCAGTTGTGGGCTGGCCATGTGGGATCTGGCAATGGAGTAACAAAAGATATCCAGGGTCCCCAGGGCAAGGGTTGAGAGTTGGTAAGAATGTCAGGGAACAAAGAAGACGAGAAGAGAAATAGCTCCAAAAAGCCCTGCCTGCTGACTGGGCTGGGCTCAGGACACGCTTGCTCAGTGTGGTCTCTGGACCACCTGCATATAAATCACCTGAGGAGTTAGTGCAAATGCAGATCCCTGGGTCCCTGTCATAGACCCATTTCATTAGTACCACTGGGAATGAGCCCCAGGAATCTGTATCTTAATATGTTTCGTTAGTGATTCTTATGTGAATGAAAATTTCATACTGGAGGCACAATGTTTAGGACACATTGTTGCAAAGTCTGGGTACATTCTTTCAGGGTTGTTTCACATGCCTAGGTGCCAATCGGATCGGTATCTGGTGCATCACGAGAGGGGGTCCCCACAACCCCCACTGGCATCAATATTCACAAGGATCAAGTCCAAAATGGATTTAATGAGCATGTTCTCTTTGAGAAATGCTGTTTGGAAATCCCAAACCAGCCATGGGCAATCTCTTAAGGCAGAAAGCCTGAAAATAAGCAATGATTTATTTCCTCAGAATTGGTGAGGGTGGGGCGGCTGTCTTCTCTAGCTGGATGTGCTGAATTAGAACCATGCAAAACAAATACAGTTCCCCTGAGGCCCTGTGCATGATTTATTTCCAGATTTAATGAATGGCCACGTGCCTGGGTTGTGGAAAATAACCCGCAGACTGACTCATCTCTGAAGTGCCGTGGAAAAGCCTCTCTCCCTGATGTCACTGGAGGACACTGACCTGTTTCCGCATCCTAATCTCCTGGTAAAGTAGGTGACATGGCGGGTGGACAAGGTACACAGGCTGCCTGTTTTGCCTCTGAGAACACAATTTCCCCACATCCTCTGGAATGTCTATTGATCTAAGCATGTAGCTGATGTCAACACTGATTGTCTGAAGGGAAGCTACTCAATATCACAAGGTCACGACAAGAAAGGAAAAAAAAAAACTAATAATTCACTATCCTTGTACACAAAGGACAGGGCACATTGTCTTCTTTCTTAATAGTATCTTTCTGTGGCTGCCGAGTGACTCTGCCTGTCACTGCCCTTGCTGTGGGATTTAGGTCTTACATTCGCTTTTATTTACCTGTTTCTCCCCTGGCTTAACTTTTCAGATTCATGTCACAGCGAACATCTGCTTTATATGCTATGTCCCTTCTGGAGCCTCATCTCACACAAGGCTGATTTAACTCCTCAAGAGAAAGCCATCGTTTTGCAAGCCCTGGGACTTTTCAGAATCCTATTTTCTGCCTGCTAGGAGCACTGTCCCCACACTGAAATAATATTTATCAGTGCTTAATTGATGTAATAGGCACCTGCCTCACAGGTGTACTGTTGGGCTCAGTGAATCCATTACTGTTTGTAAGTCCTTTGTGCTTCATGGAGGGAACTGGTTACAGAGGGGAGAGGTCTGACCACTGTACATGGGCACCGTTGTTAGTATCTTAGAAATGAGTCACATAAAGCACGACACCTCCCGGGGAAAAGTAGCCACCTCAAGGAGAAGCAGGGCAATTTTTAACAACAATAGAACAGGAATTTAGTTCTAGCCTTATGGCTGCTCCTCCTCAAAATTACCAGATTGGCAAAACCTGTATTCCTAGGGATCACTCTCCTTTTACTCCCCCGCTCCACATATTTTATTTTTGGCCATTTGATTCATTCATTCTCTCCCGCCCTCCCAAGCCCCTTCTTTATCTCCATCCCCCATCCTTTCTCTTTCCTTCTTTTATGAAGGAAACATTCCTTTCTTAAGCTCAGTAGCCAAAAACCACAGGCTAAACTGATTCATGTCAAGCAATAAGTGACTAAGAAGGCTAACATTCATCAATAGCATGTGTATTAGAAGAAGAAAATCTAAAATCAAAGGAAAAATAAAAGTGTTATGATGGTGGGAAATTCATACAGCAGCACAGAGGGAGGGAGAAGGTAGGGTAGGGAGGCTTTCCATTGTTCCAGAAATCATACTACACTAATGAAATTAATACCCTTCTTGCCTTTTCTTTGAGGTTCATAGAAATATGTTTCTTGGATCACATGTCATAGTCATCAATTTCATTCCACATGTTCAGATGTATCAGAAACATAATTTTTGTTTTCCTTTCTTTCTGTTGTCTTCAGCCTCCATTCCTCTGGGGTTGTAGAAAGTTAATTTCAATTAATTTGGCTTCTCCCCTCCTCACCTTCCCTGGGGTTGCATTACATTTTGGAGGCAGAGGCAGTGCCAGGTATTGGGAGGGGACAGCTGGTCCTCAGGATCTCTTGCCACCCATGCTGGGGTCCCCATAGGTGTCCACCTCGCCATCTGGTCTTTGGTTATTGGTTCACCAGGTGGGTGCTGAGTCATCCTTGCTACTGGCCCTGGGCCCCTTATATCCAGCCAGCTCTTGGATACTTCCAGGACCCTCTGGGGCACAGAGATATTATCTGTTTCTGTCATACAACTCTGGCCCAAAGAAATCTCCAAGAGACTGTCCAAAATCCTTCTCTGTTTCTTCATCACTGGAATGAAACATACCAGTGCCCTGTGCCATGCCAACCCCTGAGACCACTATTATTTTGTAGGATCGTGGTGTTCTTCTTGGCTTCAGCAGGGAACCTGTATGTCAGTCCTCTATGCAGAACCAACCAGGATAGGTCAGGAGGGTTCTGTGTTTCTTCACAGCTCCTACACCTGCAGAGGGGTGCAGGAGCATTTCTCAGGGACCCAGAGACTCTATGTTCTTGAAAATGGTCTTCCAGTTCCCTTTCTCCTTATGCAATTATTTACTCCTCTTTTTTTCTGATTTCTGCTGGATCATTTTTCTTAAAGCCCAAAATGCAAAGTGACTAAATACAGTGATGATTCAGGGATGCAAGTAAAAAGATGGATAGGGTTACTTTTATGTCAAAATATCCAGCAAACTGTAGAACAGTTTGCTAGCCATTGTGAGGGCTAGAAAGTATTGTAAGGCATAGGCCATGACCATGAGAAACTTACATTAGGTGTGATGCTAAAGGCCAACTCAGAAGTCATGTGAATTTGTAAAGAAAAGAATTCAGTTCAGAATTATCCCCATGCTTTTTATTTTTTTCCTTTGTAAGAATTAGGACTCTTTAACTTTTAGTGGGAGTATCTTGAAATTAGAAGCTAAACAGAATATGGGCCAGTGTCTATATCAGCAAATATTATTATAGTACAAATCTGTGATTAAACCAGAAAATCAAAGGTTTACCATGAAATGTACTTACTTTGGGTGGTAATGGATACAACTGAATTCTAAGACAGTCAAAGGATTTTTACACCTCCCTTGGAACTGGAATGTCCTTTGCCTTTTTACAAGGTATAGGCCTTTATTTCTAACACACACAAAAGTTAGAATAGCAGCCACACAATTTGAGGACTAGTGTAGGAGAAAATACTTATGTTAGTTAGGGCAAGTAAGGCTTGCTGCTATAACAATGAACCCAAAGTCTCAGTGCCTTACCACAAGGATAGCTATGTTTTTAAGTTTAATTTTTTTGTAATACTGGGAATCAAACCAAGGGATTCATGCATGCTAGGCAAGTGCTGTACTACTGAGCTACTCCCCTATGCCCAAGGATGGTTCTTCTTTCCTCACAACAGAGTCCTTTGTTTCCCACAGTCATCTAGGGAGCTAGTCTCTGCCTTTACCACATAGGTCCCAAGTTCATGCTGGATGTTAATGTTGAGCCCACTAAAGGGGATAAGAGAACTTGTAGGATCCCACAGGTTTATTGCCTTTAAGCCAGGTCCATCTAATTGAAAGATTGAAAAGGACTAAGAAATGTGGTTAGCCATGGGTCTAGGAGACAATGGCAACAATTGTGGTGACCACATAGCAACCTCCCTGCTATGTTCATGACCAAAATTCCCTCACTGCATGGGGCTCCCAGTGACTTGTTAATGCTTTGTTAGCAAAGAACCAGTATTATTTCAGTGTATACAGGGAGCTGGAGTACCAGAGAGGCATAGTACTTCCCTCTGGTCTCCTTTCCTTCTTCCTTCTGCCTGTCTCAGCCTGTCTGCCTGGAGGACAAGCCAAACCAGAGCCTGCATCTGCACATTCACTGACAACATTACCATTTCTTCTGAAAGTGGAAGCAACAGCAGTCAGAGCTGGGCTTGTCCTCCAGGTGCTCTGGCGCCCGAGAGCCCAGATAGCACAGCACATGAATAATCAGCACTAATGAATGCCAGCCTCATCACTGGGTGCTGGCACATGCTCAGGACAGCACTGGATTGACAGCTGGGTGGCTGTGCCGGCCATGTGGGGTGGGGAAGGAGCTGAAGCCCGCTGAGCCGTGGCTGGAGAACTGTGCCAGGAGGGTTCTGGTAGAAGGTCTTTTGGTCTCTCTTGCATTGTTTCAGCCAAGTACAGACCCTGTAAAGCACTCACTTTCTTGATTGAAAGGGAGCCGTCTGAGGCGGAAAATGTCAACAGCGCTAGTGGGAATTCTGCTTTTGCTTTTTAATGTCTAAGTGGTTTTAAGGTAATGGACTAACCTGGAGGTTTCAGATGAAATATTCTTCACTTGTTGTCTCCAAATACATCATGGGTGTATGCAAGGCAGTGTCCTTCCGGAATGAGCCACTACCTCGGGACAGAGGGCTGGCACCTCCTCAGTGATGGTGACATTTATATCAGGCTTGAGGAGCTAGCTGGTTTAGGCAGCCATCTTCTTCCATTACCCATGCTGGAAAACCAGGCCTGAGAAAGAAAACTCCTACAATGAGCCAGGATTCTAGGAAAGCAGTCAGGTTATGTAGATCCTGGTCTAGGAAGAAAGGTAGCGTCACCCAAGAGTGAGAATTGGGGATGAAAAAGGATGGAGAAGTAGCCTCCAATGTCCAGGGGAGACAAGTTGAAGTTCTGCACAAGGACGAAGAATGTATCAGATGGAGGAACATGCCACAGAAAGGACTTTGCTGGTCTTACATTTTCACTTCTACTAAGTTCCAAAACAGGCATTGAGTTTTCTTCCTAGGGCCTTTTGGTTAAAAAAAAAAAAAAATCATATTCAATTCATCTCTGTGGAGTCAGGGGGAATGGAGTACATGGAATTTGAGCCTCTTCCCTCTGACACTTCTGTACTCATAGGCTTTACAAATATTAAATCTAGCAAACTCTTTATTGCTATAGATAGTCTCATGTCCCTTTTATTCACCACAGAGGGTCAACCTCTTAATTGTAGCTTTTAACCTCAGAGATGGCAATTGTACTAAATGCTGGCTCCAGAGAGACTCCCTCTGAGGGGTCCCCCAGAGCTCTGTCATGGATCATTGTTGCCAGAGAGAGGTTGGGGTCATAAAAACTTTCTGCTGGTAAGATCCTTGCCCAATTCTGCCTAGCTCAGAAAATTAAATGAGAGTCTGGGTTTGAGTTGTAAAGTCACAGTTAGGGTTGAGCTTTGCTACACCCAAAGTGTGCATCCTCCTATACACAGTCTCCTTGCTATGGAATTTCAGAATCACTTTTTCTGAAGATTCATATATATGAAAAGCAATTGCCAAATGTATATAAAACATGCTTTTGATTTCTCAAGTAATGGTGGACACACACACACATTTAATTGCAAAACTGTGAGACAAGGTCATTGCATGTTGTCATGCAGAAGTCCAAGGGGATCTTTGTCATATCATTTTTTTTTTTTTTGGTCATTCTTTCATGCCTTCAGTAATGAATTATTGCTAAATACTTACCACAAAGAGATAAATACAGCAAAAAAGTCTTGATTCCGAAAATGGTATTGTGGACACAGTGCTTTGAGATTCTTGCCTTCAAAGAAGAGTTAGGGCTGGGTGAAATGGCACATGCCTGTATCCCAGTGGCTCAGGAGGCTGACGTGGGAGGATTGCAAGTTCAAGGCCAGCCTCAGCAACTTAGTGAAAACCTGTCTCAAAATAAACAATAAACAGAGGACTAGAGATGTGACTCAGAGGTCAAGCACCTCTGAGATCAACCTCTAGTACAAAAAAACAAAAACAAAAAAAAGAAGTCTTGGGGAAATTGAAGGAATGATAAGAAATTATGGGTTTGATTTTTGGTACTAGCACTGAATGAATAAGACTGTATAATTGATGTTCCTGGGGCTCCCACTCCCCCATTCATACATAAAATCCTTGGGTAAAATGAACTAAAAATAAGCCAGAGACTATTTCTAGTCTTGAAAGTTATCCTGAACAGTATCTCCAGTATGGATATCACCCTCAAAGATAATCAGGTGATTTACTAAGATTAGAAAGGAAATAAATCAGCTAAGTGATGCTTATGTCATTCACAAGAGACCAAAGTGATCATGGAGAACATTATCAAGGTGGGTGTTCCTATTCATGTAAGTGTTGAGAGCCAGTAATGAGAGTGGATGGTAGATGCAGTTACCCAGTCGAATATTTAAATGTGTCCTTACTTGACTGTGCAATCACACAGCCAAATGTATTCAAGGGTGGTTTCCTTTATAAGAAAAAAAGTAAATGAAATGTTCAATGATGACATTAGCTCAATTTTATGTTTGAAAACTTAATTGCACCCAAGTGAGAAAATACAAAATTAAAGTTCTCACTGCAACAACAATTGAGTCTAGTAACAAGGAGAGATTTCGCCACAAATGTTGGAACCGAATGTGATGTGGGTACTGAAACCTTGGCTAGGGAACTGCCTGCAGATCTATTTCTGCCCTTCTGCTAGAGCTTAAGAGCCGCTTCCCTTAGAGGTCAGGCACAGAGCCCTTATCTGAGCTACACCCAGGAGTGCATATGGCATAGTACCAATTCAAGGGTGGACAGAAAGCAATTACTATTTACCCAGGGTCCTACAACTGGCTAGCACTCATATGCATGCTATGTAAAAATAATTTTGTCTTTTTTTGTCTCCTACCCCTTGTCTGCCAAGATATCCCATCAATTCAGAAAGATGAGACAAAGCCCAGGTGAACACACTGGTAGGTGGAACAACAGGCCCTGTGGCCCTGTTGCCAACCTTGCCTGTAAGTGACTAGAGAGCCCTGGCAGTGGTGACACTCTGTTTTTTTCAGTGCCTGTCATGGGGACCTTGATCTGGTTTCCTCCTTTCCAGCCTTCTGGAGCTTTGGACTGCCTGACATGGTGTCTCTACACCCACAGCAGCTGGGAAGATCCCAAGTTCCTCTTTCCTTTCCACAAAAATGTTCCTGAGTCAGGCTACCACTTTAGGAACAATCCCAGGAGCTTCTGTCATCTTTGTGAAATACCTAGAAGGATCCAAGAAAAGGAACATGAAGCTCCTCCCAGTGAAGTAGTTTGGGGGCCTGTTCACCTAGAATTCCTGATGTGGTTAACCCCTTTCCCACTCGTTCCTATTGCATATCTTAGGGTGTCTAAGTGACAATGAAAACAAGCATTGTTTGTGCATCACCTCCATTGTCTGCATGAAGATCTGCTCATTCAATCATTTGTTCAACTGAGAGTCTGCCATGGAGCTGTGCCAGCGTCCTCGGGAAGATGAAGACATGGCCCACACCCTAAAGGGTTGCCGCTGGGGTCTGGGATTATGCATGTGCAAATACCCAGAACATCAGCTAGAATGTGAAGAGAATGGGAGAAACCAAGTACCGTGGGGCTTGGATTTCAGGGGAAACTTTAGGGAAGGAGTGACATTTGAACTTTACCTTGAAAGGGGAAGAGTATAGCGTCTGGGCAGGGATAACATCAAGCTGTTGGTGATAAGGTAGCAGTAGACCAGGAGGAAAACCAGGGATTTTTTTTCCTACAGTCGGGAGAGAAGCAAGTAGTCATGCCACTGGTTCTGGGCATATTGACTCTGAAACTTCTGTTGGACATCCCAATGGAACTTTCCAGAAGGCAAAAAGAGCAGAGTCTTGAGAAAGTTTAAACTTGGGATCATACATCTGCACAAAGAGGCCTGTTGAGATATTGGATGTTGCCTAGGAACAGGAGCTAAGTGCTACAGTGAAGCAATTAACACTCCAAGCAGCAGATACTAATGTTTTCATTACTTGCAGGCAGGCCATACACCAACACACAGAGAAAATTTCAGCTTTTTCTCTGCAGAGCTGCTGGGAAAGCTCAGATACATGGGCAACTCTGGTAGATTAGAGCAGTAAGGTTGGCCTTTGGTAAACGGATAATGTGGGGGCATTTCAGCCCATGACTAAAACTGGATTGGTCCCTTTAAATTAAAAAAAAAAGAATGCTGCACTTTCTTGCTCATCCAGAACTGTTTTGAGATTGGCATCACGAGTACCCCTTTTCCTCTTGCTATCTGGTGGACCCCATCTTCTCAGAATGATGTAGACACGTGTTCTGGTCCTCCTGTGATTTGTCCACTGCTGTGCTTTTATAAGCATTATTGATCACACAATCCATTAGGGCACCGTTCACCATAAATAATTTATCTCTTCAGTCATGAGCTCGTCTCTGCCACAGATGCCATCAGCAAGAATCTCCTTCAGGAGGTTTGTGCTGGAGGAAAAACAACTGCATTGCAGATGTAGATTAAACATGTGAGGCCCAGGGAGAAATAAAAATAATGTCTGAGCAAACCCCAGGCCTGGAGATTGCATTCCACATTGGGGATGTGCTGTCAAAGGAGGCCAGGTCTAAGGGGTTCAGAGCAGCATTGCTCCCACAGAAATCACCTTCCTAACAAATAGGGTACGCCTAGTCTTCTAGCTGAGGGAGTTTGTGTGGGCAGCATATCAATATTTGCTGAACATACCAGAGTAGTTCTAGATGTTATAATTGCCAGGGGCTGGAGGGAGAGGCAGGGACAAGCAGCAAAGAAATAGAATTTGTGGTGTCTTATCTGTATGGACCTTGAACTCCTATTGGTCTAATAGGAAAGCATGTGGAATTAAAACTGTAAGATCTCTGACAGAATGCAAAGAAATCAAAGAGTACAAGAGCACTAGACCTCAGATGGCCTCTGTAACCTGCAATCTAAGTGCTCAATCACTGGCTTTAAGTAGGCTGATAAAGGAAAAAGAGCCACATAGAAGACAAAGGGAGATGCTACTGTAGAGGAGCAGGATGGGGGTGCAGAAGACTCTAATGGGGAGCTCAGGATTCATGGATAGCAGCAAATAGATGTCAGCTGGGGCAGAGATTCCATGATACGATGCCAGAGAGTAAAGTCAGTCCTGTGACACGGCTGCTGGGCCACAGACTTCTAACACAATAGCAGGGTCAGTGGGGCTTTTAGTAGAGTAGATAAGATCTGGGGAAATTCTACCTTTTCTTTCTTCTGAGTTCTTCTTTCTTGAGCTTCCCAGAATGTCCTTGCTAAGACAGATCTTGGAGAGAGAAAAAAAAATGAAAATATCCAGCACACTTATAATTTGTGTATATGCTGATCTTCTGAATAAGCCAGGATCAAGAGAAGAAAATTAGAGCCCAAGTCAGGTAGTTTAATGAAGGAACTGAATAGGGAAATGAGTTACAGATAGGTTGAGGAGCTGAATAGCCAGTAGGAGAAGATGGGGCAGAAATTAGCAACTACTAGAGCTGGAGGTACCGAAGAGATGAGCCTGACCACCATGGAGATAGACCACCAGAGACACTATGCACAGCTGAAAGAAAGGTTGGCAACCTCCCAACTTCTTCCCTCCTTCACTCTCTAAGCACCTACTAGAACTTTCTGTGGACTGACCTAATCGGAAGTCAGTGTTAAGGACACCTAAGAAGCGTGGTTTGTAGCTGAGCAGAGGAAGTTCAGGGGATGATTGACATTCTCTTGTACAGTATTTGCAGATAATCATTTGTTTTTTAAAAAAAGCGATGCTTGACTTTATCAAGAAGATTTATACTGGTGGAATCAAGCATCAAATGAGACAATATTTGGGGGCAAGATTTAGTGACTGCTGTGGTCTGAATGTTTGCATAACTGCACAATTCATATGTTGAAGCCTAATCCCCAGTATGGTGGGTAGTAAGAGGCAGGGAAGGTGTTTAGATCATGAGTTCTCCACCTCATGATAGGATTAGTGCCCATATAAAAGAGGTCCAGGGAGCTCTTTCATCCTTTCTGCCTTGAGAGGTCACAGCAAGAAGGAGTCATCTTCCTGAAGCAGGAAGCAAAAGTGATTAGACACTGAATCTCCTGGGGGGCCTTGGTCTTGAACTTTCCAGCCTGTAAAACTGTGAGCACTTAGTTTCTGCTGCTTATAAATTACCCAGTCTAAGGCATTTTGTTAGAACAGCCTGAACCAACTAACTGCTTGGTGCTGCAGGTCTTGGGACTGAGCATGCGCCATTCAAGTCTGAAGGGTGCCATAGGTGGGAGCTGCCTGGATCTTCCGCCAGGAGTCTGAGATTCCTGCCGATGTGACTACCCTGAGGTGATTCATGGTAGAGAATCAGGTAGCACCTGTCTCAACCAGAGAACAAAAGAGCTGCAGGCCCAGTGAAAGCTGAGCAGGAGGTGATGAAAGCTTGTCATTTCTGCTTCTGACTGGGTCCTCACTGCTACACAGTCTGTGGTGCTACAGTGTGTGCAGCCTCCCTTTCTTCACAAAGTTCCCTCCTTTTTTTTGGTCCTGGGGATTGAACTCAGGGGTACTCGACCTGAGCCACATCCCCAGCCCTATTTTGTGTTATATGTAGAGACAGGGTCTCACTGAGTTGCTTAGTGCCTCGCCTTTGCTGAGGCTGGCTTTGAACTCGCGATTCTCCTGTCTCAGCCTCCCAAAGTGCTGGGATTACAGGCATGCGCCACCGCACTTGGCTACAAAGTTCCCTCTTGCTCCTCAGAGATCTTGATGACCTCAGAAGAGCATTCTTGACCTCCCTAAGTTTTGTGGGTCTAATTTGATTCAACCATACATAAGTTCTATCCAGGGGACTCTAAAACATTTTAGGGCCTGATGGACACTCCTGGAAACTGGCTCTCCCCAGAAATCCTAGAGAGAGGCTATTTAGTCACCTTTCAGGGTTATATGCCTTTACCTGAAATAATTCAAAATTATTTCCAAGGCTGGTCATAATGAAGGATAAAAATCAGAGGACAGAGAGACTCTGTTGTGTTGTATTCCAGAAGGTAATGTTGATATGGATCCCAATGATTTCATATAGTTCACTTAATAGGGATTGATCAACTACAGGGCCAATGGCCATATGATTATATGATTCCTAGCTTCATGTCAATTTGGTCAGGGCCAAAGGCGATGCCAGGTATTTGCTGGTGGCGGGGGCTCTAAGTTCAGGACTGTGCAGGCAGAGTGGGACCTGATAAATGCGATGTTCATCTGCTTGGTACTAGTGCTGCAATTCACTGCTTCTTAAACAGAGCTTCACAAAATAGGCTTGTTGTTAAGCCAGGCTGCTAATTGTGCTGGTAATTAAAAATTGGCAGTGCTGCTTTTGGCCCATGTTCCCTACTTCAAAACCTTCCAAATCAGCATTTGCCTTTCACGATGAGCAAAGCACCTGCTCTGTTTCCCGCACTCATTTCTAGGACCTTCAAATGCCACTTAGCTGATGCTTTTGCAGAGCCCGGGAGGATTTCTGGTATTTCATTCAGAAAGATCGCATGTGCACTGGAGAAATCAGGGCTATATATAGCCAGGGCCTTCCGGACGGCGACCTCTGAGGATGCTTCATGCAGCCAAGGGCAGGGCTGTGCTCACCGCCTCAGAGCACCCCGCTGCCAGGCTTGTTTGATGACGCCTCATTCCGTTCAGATTTTCTGGCTCTGGGAGTTGGGGGTCGGTTCCTGGAGGTGGAGAGCCACGTGGCACACTGCAGCTTGCAGGCCTGTTTCTGCATGCACGCTCACGCAGGCACATCCACTCACAGTTGATGCGTCATCTTCCTATATTTATCCAGTTGCTGTTTCAGTGGCTCTGAGAAGTGTCTGCAGAAAAATAGAGCTGCCTCCTCCTGCTATGCAAGCTGTCTGAGCTCCAGAGACAGGCTCTACTGCTCATTCTGTGTGTGTGCATGTGTGTGTGAGTGTGTGGCGATTGCCACCAATGACACACCCTCCGCTGCCCCAGCCAGACAAGGCCTTACAATTCAGGAGCAGGCAGCTCTGGAGCTCCAGCTTCAGTCTCACTGACTCCTAGGCAGATCTGATTAGAAGGGTCATGATGTGACTAGCATAGACATCTTGGTGGGGACCTGGTGCTGGCCAGCTCTCTGGGTCAGGACACAATGGCAGCAATAGCCGCAGTAAGAAATGATACCTGGAAAGATAATGTTGCAGATAAGAGCTGAAAGGGCTCCTGGGTGTCATCTTCCAAGACTGCTGTGAGGAAACTGTAGCCAAGCAGGTGAGAGGCAGCCAGTGCCTGAAGCTCTGCCCTTCTAAATTCCATTGCGGGGACTTTGCAAACCATGTGCCCTGCGGCCAGCACCTCACCTCACCCATCGTCCAGCTAATATCCTTCAGAAGGAAAGAACTGGGCTAAAGAACGTTGCCAGGTCTCAGCCAGGTGAGACTCTGATGAATGAGAGGAAGTGTTTTGGTGAAAAATGATTGGAAAGGTGACTGCAACTCGGGTCTCTGGCTTCAGCTGAGAGCCACATCTCACATGTCCTTGTGTCTTTGAGCCATTGCCACCTCTGCTGTGCATCCTGGTCACCTCTCAGGCACATCTTTTTATAATCACCACTTTATATTTTGTGGACAAGTAGAGTCACTCACTCTAGAAAGATTCAAATAGATACATCCAAACAAATGTGGGCATCCTTGTCATTCTGTAAAAGCCCATCACCCCATGTCATGTATACGAGATAAAAATAAATATCCCAAAATCTATGCATGAGGAAAATCTCTATGAATGCTTTCCTTAAGTGTGGGTAAGAGAGTTACTCAGAGGTGCCTTTGGAAAACCTACTAGAAATCCCCTTCACTCTCTCCTCTCCCAAAATCCCACAGCTCATGGCGGCTACTCAAATTTCTCTCCTCCCTTTCAAAATCTCCAGCCCTGCTGTCTCTCTTGTGGATCCCTCCTTCTTTCAATTTGGCCATTTGTTTTGATTCCTAGATGTTTTCTTGGCTTCCTGGGTGACTCTGCCCTTTCCTATGTAGGTCATGGGAGTTGTTAGTTTCTCCCAATTCTCTTTTCTACCCATTTCTCTGACCAGCACAAAACACATCCAAAGGTATAGGACTGAACAACTGAAACAACACTTCCTTAGAAAGTGGGCAAAGGAATGGGTGTAAGTTCTTGTATGTTAATTTTTAAAAGATTTGCCACATGAAAGCTCAAGTCAGATTGATCTTCAACTAGTTGAACTTGGTAGGTTATTCCGTTACTGGATTTCTGCAGTGCTAGAAGTGAGTCAATACTAAAGACTCCTTAAATGTAATGCTGGTTTATCTCACACAGGCTGCTGCTGCCCCTCAGCTGTGAGAAACAGCCCTGTGATAGGAACTTTCATCCTTTCGAAGGCCTGGGGAAATGGAGCCTCAGCCCCTCTGGGTCCTGTTTTCTCTCCCCTGAGGCACAAGTAGTGACTTGTTTAGTGAAGTGGGGAAAGACTCGGTCCTTTCTTCCCCTTCTTTGGATCTCCCTGTCTGAGTACAGCTGTGTTTTGCTTACCTTGTACCTTGAGTGGCAATCATGAAGAGGTCAGGGCCCAGGCCTACTCTAGGGCCAGGTCTAAAAACCAAGCTCTCATTTTGTTCCAATGCAAGGACACCGTAGCTGCAGGTGGAACAGCTGTTTTGCTGTGTATATATGTTCTGCAGAGCCAGCCTACCCCTGGGTGAGATGTATTGAGTTTTTAGACCTGAGAAAGAACTTTAGGAATCTGACCGTGGCCAGTCAGGCCCTACCTCTCATTCTAGCTTGATTCTTAATAAAAAAATATTTTATTTTATTTTTTTCCTTCATTTGTCTGATTTCTCCAACTGCTTCTCAGTTGCACTGTGACGCCATATTATCAGCATTTAATTCAATTAATCTAATATTCAACTACCAATTCTGTCAATACCCCTGGGAGGGAACATGAACTCATAACACCTTTTAATAAGTGAATCATGTCGTGCAATTGACACTGCCCAATTATTCACTATAAGTGAGTCTCAAGCCAAGAAAAATGGTAGAATCATCCTAGGTAAGTTCTTAAGATGATATCAAGGGTGAAGTTAGAGACGACAAGCCCTCTGATCCAACTTACAGTATATTTGTATCTTGATGCCCCATAGACTAAGAAATCATCCCCTTCTTCCACACAAACTTGGATGTGTGGATAGGCAACTGAGTGTCGTGGCTAAGTGGTGTCTTAGTGTTGGACTGCTTGAGTTTATCCCATGTCTGTCTCAACCATGAGACCCAGGGCTGGTTACCTAACCTCCTTTTCCCTTTGATTTCTTACCTGGAAAATTGAGACAATGTCTTAGGATTATTGTGAGCAATGAAATGAGAGAATTATATAAAGAAATTTGAACAAATACTTCCCTTGGGGACACATCTTTAGAATGTGTTAATGGAAAACTGTACTTTGCCTTTAAAATAATCTTGCTTTGCAAACAAGAAGAGCCCTTCCATATAACTTTGTAACTAATATGAATTTGGTATTTACTTGTTAAAAAGCAGAAGTGCTATAGCCTTCTTTACTCATACCATCTCAGGAAATGTTTCTTCACTGCTTTTACCCAAAGACACATGTCAGACCTAAGAGCTAACGACAACTGCCTCATGAAAGCCTTGCCATGGGCCCCAAATGGGGGAATTTTTAATTTTGAAACAAATTATGTGGTTCAAAAGCTGCGCACTTTCCAACGAATACATGATTGATAAGACTTTCTTGTTCACTGATCAAGCCTGGTAAAAAGGAAACACAGGAACTAAAAATATTCTGTGTTTGAACTCGGGACACTGAAAGTAAAGAGACCTGGATTTACATATGTGATTACATAATTCCACCACAAATGGTGGTTTGGAGTAAAAAATTTCCTTTAATCTAGGAATTTTTATTGTCTCATCTTACAAATTGTAATTGTTGCCACAATAGAACAAAACACTTCTTTGCTGATTTTATTTTTGTTTTTAAATTCAACATACTGGTCATTATGCCAAGAAGAAATTCATCTGAAGGTCACATCAGACTTCACATGAATTTTCTATAAAATCCAGATGACATTTTACATTTTAACTAAGTAAAGATGACATGATAAATGATGGTCATTAGGATCTACTCCTACCCTCCAGTTGGAATGCCCAGGTGAGAGGCTCGAGAGTCACCCCATAGAGTCAATCCTCCCCCTATTCATGCCAGGGGATCCTTGTGGCATTCAATACATATGTCATAAACTGTGGTCAAACAAATAAAAGAACAGTCACTAACCTGAAGTTTACCCTGCAAGCAAAAAGTTATCAGACCAGAAATGTATTTTAAACTTAGCTCATGAACTAGTGCAGAAAACTCATCTGTTTTATTACAAGTCTTCCGTGTACACCTGAGAGATAGTGATCTCCGGCTCAGGAGTCTAAGCTAGTATCCTAGGGGAGGGAGTCATTAAATTCAAGACCCTCTTGTGAATTTACAAAGTAAAGCCCAAAGGCAGAAAAGACATCATTTCAGGAAAGAATCAGGTCTCATTCTTTATGTCTTTCTGGGACTGCTGTGCTTCCTACGAGTGAGAACTCATCCCTGTCACAGGCGCCCTATGTATCAGAAGATAACAAATTATCCCAGGCAGATTCTCTGTCATGTGTACGCATCTCAAGGAGATGGGGATGGAAGAGCAGCAGATGGAGAGTTGACAGAGCAGCTGGCCAGGTGTTTAGTGGTGACAGCCTTGCGGCAATGTGAATTTGGCCACCAAGCGCAATGAGATTACTAGGGCAGAGGGACCCCTGGGGCCTAAGATCCCCAAGAGCCAGGAATGTCCCTCTGCTTCTCCATGGGGTGTGGCTGTGTGGCTACTGAGATGGCTCATTGTGTTTTCCCACTTTCCTATTTATTCTTATAAACTCCTACCACCAAATGAATCTGAGTCCCTAGAACCCAAAAGAATCCAACACTGGGTCACACTTTTTATCAAGAATCTGAAGACTGGGTGACAATTTAGTGTTGCCATCACATGCTGGGACTCCCACTTAAGGCTCATGGTTATGGACTCCCAGCAAATCCTCTGAAAGTCATTTTATATTCTCCCTCTTCAGTGGGTGAAATAAAAATGCAAATCTTGACTCTTCCCCTGGGTGTCACTAGATGGTCATTTTCAAAGGGACTTATCCTGGGAAGTGACCTCTGAGGAAAACTACAAAGTAGGTGAATGTGGCTTAAATATTTTATAAGGAAAATGGCCAGCTAACAATATCTAATTCATTGTGTTTTTCAAACAGCTCTGCACTGCATGTACATTATTTCATTTAATCTCCACAAGAGCCTTTTTAGGTAGCTATGACTCTTGTTCCCTTTTTATATTATAGTAACCAACAGGAGGTCACACAGCTAGCAGGTGGAAAAAGTGGGATTCAAACTCAGTTTGAACTCCAGAGCTTGAGCTTCTAACGAGTATAGTGTAATATAAGCAAATGCTCAAAAATACATTTCATCCGATTTCTGCACAGGATACTTATTGTTGCCAGCAATGTCTTCTATTCAGCAGGTCCAAGTGGTAGCCCACATCTATCTCTGGGCAGCACTAACCTATCCCAAGGGACAACTTTCCTTACTCAGTGTCATGGTTTAGATTTGGTGTCCTCCAAAACTCACATGTGAGACAATGTAAGAATGTTTGGAGGAGAAATGATTGTGTCAGAGCCTTAAAGTGATCAGTGAATTGTTCCCTGATGGGATGAACTGGATGGTAACTGGAGGCAGGTGGGATGTGGCTGCAGGAAACGGTTCATTGGAGGCTTGACTATGGGGTATATATTTTGTATCTGGACAGTGGAGTCTCTCTCTGCTTGCTGATCACTCTCTAAGCTGGTTCCTTCTGCCACCCTCTTCCACCATGATGTCCTACCTCATCTCGAGCCCCAGGGAATGGAGCCTGCTGTCTACGGATTGAGACCTGTGAAACTGTGAGCCCTTAAATAAACCTTTCCTTCCCTAAAATTGTTCTGACCAGATCTTTTAATCACAGCAGTGAAAAGGCTGACTAAAACACTCAGCATGCTCTTTGTATACCTGAACCCAGAGTTTTACATGCCTCTACCTGGTTCTTGAATTTTGCCTGAGTTTCCAAGAGATCCTTGGCTTCAGGCCTTCATCCTCCATTTCCCCCAGAGGAGAAAAGATGTACTATATAATACGATTTTATTAGCTAAGAGAAATATGCTCACTGCTTGCAGCTGCTGTAAGACGTCTTGGTGCTGTGGTCAACCATGGTTGTGAAACATTTCCAAAGATAGGAGCCCAAGTCCCACAGCCAGGTCCCAACAAGTGTCTCTCCACGGTGGTGTTACACCAAAGCTCTGGAAAATGGGAGACAGAAGGTGTTGTCCCCCTAAGCTTCCAAATCTGTACATCTGTGCGATGGTAATGCCAAGGAACCTTCACCAATGATCCAACACCAGGCCTCAGTCGACAAAACTGAATTGGAGGAAGGTGGTCAGGCTCTCGACTGGTCACTTTGGGGACGTTTTCATTCACATGCTTATGTATGCTTCACTGGATCCTTCCTGCACCCTGGACGGGAGGCTGGATCAGAAGGAGAACCAGTTCCCAATTCAATGATCTCTTCCCAAGAAGGAAATCCAGGGATGATTTTTTTTCCTCCTGGCTACAGATTGACAAATAGACCTACCTTTCAGCTGCCTGTAATGTAACTAGTGGTGATTATTTCAACCTATGTACATAACACTGGATATTTTCACATAGGTATGATTGCTTTACACACACCTTTGTAAGAACACATCTCCTGATTATAAGAGTCAAACGGTATCCTTGTTTTAGTGTTCCAATGGAAAAAAACTGTACACACACAAAAAAAGAAGAATACAGATTCCCAAGGGAGGGGTGCAGAAAGGGCTTAGGTGGTAGGAGGAATTGTTTTCCAGAATCATCTGGGGGATATACTCAAAGGGCCTTTTTCCTACCCTCTGCTATCCACCTTACTCCAGGAAGAATTATTATAGTGGAAGGGGGCATATTGAACTTCCTAGATATGTTGAGGTGGAGAAAATCTTAAGTAATTACAATCTAAAATTTTTCAATATAACAATGATAGTTAGGTCCCTGGAGCACACAACTCTTTTTCTTCTTTTGTACCAGGGTTGAACCCAGAGACACTTACCTGCTGAGCCGCATCCCCAGCATTTGTCATATTTTATTTTGAGACAGGATCTCACTGAGTTGCTTAGAGCCTCTCTAACTTGCTGAGGCTGGCTTTGAACTTGAGATTTTCCTGCCTCAGCCTCCCAGGCTGCTGGGATTACAGGTGCATGCCACTGTTCTTGGCCTGGAGTACCTAACTTTTGTAGCAGGTGTCTCCATCCACAAGTGAAGGTATGAAAGCAATATTAAGTCTTTTTATTTTATAGAAATTAACTAAATTTGACTTTGATTCCTGGTGTCTCTAGGCTCATGAAGAAATATAATCTGGGTCATTCTTGAGAACTCCTTTCCTTCATCAAGGTCAAGTCTGTGTCCAGCACATTCAGCAGACTGAAGAATGAAAGTGGGTCCTTGGTTCTTAGGGCTTTTCAGGACTATTGGCACTTGGAGGCTTCCAAGTCACACCTAAGATGGGAATCTTTTTTTTTTTGGCACTGAGTATTAAACCCAGGGACGCTTAACCACTGTGCACCACATCCCCAACCCCTTTTTAATATTTATTTAGAGACCAGGTCTTGCTGAATTGTGTAGGGCCTCATGAAGTTGCTGAGACTGGCTTGGAACCTGTGGCCCTCCTGCCTCAGGCTCCTGAGCCTCTGAGATTACAGGACTGCACCACTGCACCCAGCAGGGAAGGTGGTTTAGGGGTCCTGTCTGCCCAGACATTGCAAGTAGCTCTGCCTCTCTGTGTTCCTGCAGACTCATTTCTGCTTTGTTCTCAGGCCTCCTTTGATGACCAGTCCTGGTGCCTCCAGTTTATGAAGGCTTCTGTTTCTCCATTATCTCTTTTGCTGCTGCTGCTTCTAAAATGAAACAAAACCCTTATGCTTTTTGTCCCTCAGCAAATCCTCTGCATTCCACCATAGGCTCAGCCTTGTGGAAAGCCAACCCAAGAATTCTTGGAGGTCATTTATTCTTTATGTTCTACCACATACTTCCCTCGGGGCAATGAAACACAGAATCAGCTCCAAGTTTGAGTGAAAGAAAAATACAGGGGTGAAAAAAAAATTTGTGATCAAAATATTATTTTTCTAACATTGTTATACCCTTTTTAGTAATTCCTAGTTTTAGTTTCCACATTTACCTAGAAAGATGTTTTTGGAATGTTACAAATAGAAAATCCTCCAAAACTTTCAAAATCAAGTAAATGTTAGTGAAATTTAAACTTTAAAACATAAATAACAGTTCTTGGAGATTTAAAAGCTGGAAAGAATATTGTTCCCGCTCTTATAATAAGAAAAAGGCTAAATAAACTACAAAATTAACCACCTTTCTTGGGCCTATCAGGGAACCGATGTTACGAACAAATAACTAACTTAAAACCAAGAGAGAGTCAAAGGCCTGCAGGGAGCAACAGGATTCAAACATTTGCTTACCAAAGACAGATGCTGCCAAATGCTATAAAAACTGGTAAGAAGATTAAGCTAGAAATGTTTAAAGAATTGCTAAAGGCCAAGTGTGGGTTAGCATGAGAGAGTCAAGTCCCAGGGGCAGCAGACACAAGAGGGTTCAGACCCTCTTATAGGTTTTTCCTCCAAGAATACCAGGTTCTTAGAGGGAAGATCAGGAGAAACTTTAAAAATGTCTGCCATGGTACTGACTAGGCAAAGAGATAAACAGGTACTGTCCCAATACTACCCTGTTACACCTAGTTTCCCCTACCCAACAAAGTCATAATCTGTAGAGGGGAGGGGATCAAAATGTACCCTGAGGCACTGGTGGAAACCAACTGCAGCTAAGAGAGGAGGAAGCGGGTGGGAAGAAGCTTCATCATGGAGGAAAAACAGCGATACTTGCTAGATCCAACATGGCATCTGGAGAAGGATTAAGAACACTTGAGGATCCGGGTCTCCAGGGTCTGCCAAAGACTGAGGCTTCAGAACCCAAAAGGTCATACTTCCCCCACCCTCCCCTGCCCCATGCTAATAAGAGTTGGGTAGATGGTAGCTAGGGGATCTCTATAAGATATAAACTCTCTGGATTTAGCCCAAAGGAAAGACCTAAAACAAAGAGGGGTGGCAAAAACACAGGATCATAAGGGGAATTTGAAGCCTCTGGAGTACAGTGGTCACCACCACCACAACAAACTCCCTGTCTAATTCTGGAATAGATTTACACAAACCCCTACATAAAAGGTCTCCCAAGAGGAAAAGCATGCTTATTTACAAGCATAAAAATAAAAATTATGTAGTATTACTATCCTATTTGACATGTTCACCTTTCAAAAAAAATTATGTAGCACACAAAGAGGCAATGAAAAACAGTCTAGAAAGACAAAGCAGTCATTAGAACCAGTCTCAGACATATGTGGGATTCACCAGGAAGGAAATTAAAATAACTATGATTAATATGCTAAAGATTAATGGAAAAGGTACACAACATGCAGGATCAGATAGACAATTTCAGCATAGAGAAGTAATGAGAAAGAACCAAATGAAAAAGCTAGAAATAAACAACATAGTAATAGACATGAAGAATATCTTTGACAGGCTCATCAGTATACCTGACACAGTTAAAGAAAGAATTAATGAAGTTGAATATACGTCAATAACATTGACTCAAACCGGAATACAAGGAAGAAAGAGTGGAAAAGATAACACAAATTGTTCCACGAGTTATTGGATAATATCAGACAGATAATATGTAAAATTTGAAATCCCAGAAGAAGAAAGAGAAAATGGACAGAAGAAATATTTTTAAAATAATTTTTGATAAATTTCCAAATTAGTGATAGATACTGCTATGGTTTGAATGTGGCTCCCAAATTCATGTGTTGGAAATATAGTCCCCAATGCAACGGTGTTGGGAGGTGAGGTCTAAGAGGAGGTGTTTGAATTAATGCAGCTATAAAAAGGTCTTATGGAGATTTGCCCCCTTTCACCTTCTGCCATGTGAAGATGCAGTAAGAAGGCTCTTGCTAAATGCCAACACCTTAACACTGAACTTGCTAGCCTCTAGAACTGTAAGAAATAAACTTCTGTTCTTAATAAATTACCCAGTCTGTGGCATTTGATTATAGGAGCAAAAAAATAAAAAATAAAAATGGACTAACAACTAAATTGGTACCAGAGGAGTGGCCATAACAAATACCTAAAAGTATGGAAGAATTTTTGGAACTGGATAGTGGATAGAGGCTGAAATGAAAGCCTGTATTACTATAAACAGAGTATTAAGGGCAATTCTGGCGAGGGCTTAGAAGAAAGGAAGAGCTGTAGGGGAAGCCTCCATCTTCTTAGAGATTACTTAAGTGGTCATAAACAGAATGTTGATAGAAATATGGACGATAAAGGCCATTCTGATAAGTACTTAGACTGAAATGAAGAAGAGCATATTGGAAACTAGAGAAAAGGCCATCCTTGTTACAAAGTGACAAAGAACTTTGCTGAATTATGTCCGCGTCTGGGGACTTTACGGAAGGCGGGACTTCCATTTAGCAGAAGAAATCTCTCAGCAGCCAAGTGTTAAGGATGCTGCACAGCTTCTCTTAATTGCTTATAGTAAAATGTGGAAAGGGGAAAATGACTTAAAAACAGTTTGTAATTAAATGAGAAGCAGAACATAAAGCTTTGGAAAATTCTCATCCTGGCGACATAAAGAATAGAACAGCACATTTAGGAGAGAAAACCAAGGGTGTTGCCAAGTGACCGCTTGATAAGAAGATTAGCGTGGATCGAAGCAAGACAGATGTATTCATCAGACAATGGGAGTATGATGCTGAAGGCATTTTTTACCTCTTTGAGGATGCCTTGTCCATTACTGTCCCGGAGTGGGAGGCCAAGAAATATTATCTGAGCAAGTAGATGAAAGGGAGTGATATAAATAGAAGCAATGAAATTTAAAATAGAAAATACATTGACCAGGTGTGGTGGCACATGTCTGTAATCAGACAACTGAGGAGGCTGAGGCAGGAGGATTGCAAGTTCAAGGCCAGCCTCAGAAATTCAGTAAGGCCCTCAACAATTTAGTGAGGCCCTGTCTCAAAATAAAATAAAAAGGGTAGGGGATATAACTCAATGATAAAGTACCCCCAGGTCCAATACCTAGTACCAAAAAACAAACAAAACCAAGCAAACAAACAAAATCTCCATAAAATTAATAACAAAAGTTGATTCTTTGAAAAAAATTTATCAAGTTAATAAGTCTTTGGTCAGGTTGATGAAGACAAAGAGGGTGTAAACGCAATTTGCCAATATCAGGAATGAAAGAAGGGCAATACTACTGACCTCACAGACTATAAAACAATAATACGGAAAATCATAGGCAACGCTGTGTACATAAATTCAGCAATTTAGATAAAATGAACAAGTTTACTAAAAGACTCAAACTACAACTCACTCAAAAAGAAATATCCTCCTTGTATACTCTAGTATCTACTGAAGAAACTAAGTTTTTAGTTTTAAAACTTCCCAAAAGAAAACTCCTAGTGTGTACAGCTCCATTGGTAGATTCCGCAAAACATTTTTTTTTTTTTGGTACCAGGGATTGAACTCGGGGGCACTCAACCACTGAGCCATGTTCCCAGCCCTTTTATATATTTTATTTAGAGACAGGTTCTCATTGAGTTGCTTAGTGCCTCACTTTTGCTGAGGCTGGCTTTGAACTCTCGATCCTCCTGTCTCAGCTTCCCCAGATGATAGGATTATAAGTGTGTGCCACCACACCCAGCCCACAAACTGTGTAAGCAAAAAATGTCTATATGGTATCTTCTAGAATATAGAAGATGAGGGAATATTTCCCCACTTGTTTTGTGAGGTGGGCATTTATTTTAAGGCTCAAACCAAACTGCACATTGCAAGAAAAGAAAACTACATATGAAGATACCTCATGATGCCCAGCACTGTAACACATACCCATAATCCCAGAGACTCCAAGTGCTGAGGAAGGAGGATTGCAAGTTTGGGCAGCCTCAGCAACTTAGTGAGGCCCTAAGCAACTTATTGAGACCCTGTCTCAACATAAAAAATAAAAGGTCTGGGGATGTAGCTCAATGGCAAACTGTCCCTGGGTTCAGTCCTCAGTACCAAAAAAAAAAAAAAAAAGAAAGAAAGAAAAGAAAAAAACATCATGAATAAAAATGCAAAAAATTCCCAACAAAATATTAGCACATTGAATCCAGTAACATATAAAAAAGATAACACGTGACTGACCAATTGGGTTTTATCCCAGCTTCCAGGAATAACTGGTAAAACTATTTTAAAAATAATGTAATTCACCCTATTTATATATAATAATCTCAAAAGAAACAAAAATAAATCAATAGAATTCAATAACCATTCATGACAAAATTCTCAGAAAACTAGAAATAAAAGGAAACTTCTTCAATCTTTTATAGAAAAGCTATGAAAACCCTACAACTAACATCAAATTTAAGGGTAAAATACTGCACACTTTCTACTCTGAGACTGGAAACAAGACAAAGACGTCCACTCTCACTGTTGCTGTTGAACATTATATCTGAAGTCACAGCCAGTGAAATAAGCGAATAAAAAGAAGTAAATGATATATGGATTTGAAAAGAAAAAGGTAAGCTGTCTGTGAAGGCAACATGGTCATCAGCATACACAACTCCTAAGATCTCAAATACACTCTTAGAACTAATAAGTAATTTGAAAAAGGTGATATGTAAAACCAACCATATTTCTGTATTCCAGAAATGGGATTCGATATTAAAAATAATACCATTTGCAATTGTATCAAAAAAGTCAACAAAATGTGTGCAGGACCTCTATGCTAAGAACTATACTACCTTAAAAAAGGTGGAAGTCTAAATACATTGAGATCTATGTCAGGTTCATAGTTTGGAAATATTTACCTTATTAAGATGTCAGATTCAATACAATTCCAATCAAAATCCCAGTAACCTTTTTATAGATGATGACAAATTAATTTAAACATGTACATGGAAAGGCAAAGGACCTAGCATAGTCAAAACGATTCTGAAAAGAAAAAATAATAATAAAAATGAAAGTGGTGGAGAACTCACACTATTAGATTTCAAGACTAAAACTATAGTAATAAGTCAATGTTGCTGGCTAAAGGCCAGAGATGTGGAGCAATGGAATAGAATAGAATAGACACCAAAATTTGTCCACTGATTTTGACAAAAATGCCAAGGCAGTCAATGAACACAGGACAGTCTTTTTCTGGAACAAGTGGACATCCATACGTAATAAAATGAACCTCTTCACATCTTGGAGAAAAGTTAGCTCAGAATGAATCATAGATAAACATGGGCAATGTAAAACTACAAACATTTAGAATAAAATGACAAAAAAAAAAGTGTGACTTGTAGTTTGGCAATGAGTTTTTAGATACAATAGTAAAAGCACAATCTATTTAAAGAATCCACAATTTTTTTAAAAAAAAATTGATAAATTTGATTTTATGGAGACTTAGATCTTTGCCTACCCAAAAATTCAGTTAAGAAAATGAAAAGGAAAGGCACGTGACTGGGAAAAACTTAGCAAATCACATATTTAACAAAATTTGTACTCAGAATATACAAAGACATCTGAAAACTCAAAAATAAGAAATAATGTAATTTTAAAAATTGGCATAAGATCTGAACAGACATTCTACCAAAGAAGACATCGATGGCAAATAAAGACCTAAAAAGATATTCCACATTGTCTCTTCTCAGGAAACTGCAAACAAAAACTACAATGTCAAAGTACCACATACCTATTAGAATTGCTAAAATAAAAAAATTCTGATAATGTAAAATGCTGGTGAGAATACAAAGCAACAGGAATTCATCCATTGCTACATTTAAAATAGTATAACAATGCTGGAAAATAACTTGTCAGTTTATCATTGGCAATAACTTACAATTTGGCAATTTCTTATAAACATAATTATCACATGATGCAGAATCCCACTTCAAGATATTTAGTAAAATTTTAAAGTTTTTATAAAACCCATATAAAAATGTTTACAACAATTTCATTCAGTCATCCCAAACTGGAAACCACCAAGATATCTTTCAAAAGGGTAATAGGTAAATGAACTGTGATATATTCACATCATAGGCTATTTATTACTCAGCAATAAAAGGAATGTACTATTGATTTTCACAATGACATAGACAGATCTTAAATGCATTCTGTAAGTGAAAGAAGTCAGACCCACAAGGCTGCATGCTGGGTTACTGCATCTTTATATTATGTGAAGAGCAAGTCCAGCAGACAGGAAACAGATCAGTGGTTTCCAGGACTTGTGGGGAAAAGGAAGTTTTCTAGAAAGGGCTAGATGGGCTTATTATTTTAGGAGGATGGTAACTGTTCTTTGTGGTACTGGGTTGGTGGGTACTTGGATCTATGCATTTGTAAAACCTCATAGAACTCTGAACTAAAAAGCAAGAACTTTACCTGATGCGCATCAAGGAAAAAAAAAATAACTAGGACATCAGGGTGCATTTCAATAGGGAACCAAGAAAACAATTACTCCTAAGCAGTAACTTTTAAGAAAGGGTCAATGAAAAGAAAAACAGAGGCTGGGGTTATGGCGCAGTGGTAGCGTGCTCGCCTAGCACGCGTGAGGCACTGGGTTCGATCCTCAGCACCACATAAAATAAAATAAAGATATTCTGTCGACCTACAACTAAAAAAATAAATATTAAAAGAAAGAAAAGAAAAACAAAGAGCAGTAAATGTGGTGCAAGATTTTAAGAAGTCCTGTCAACAATTTCTTCAGTCTTGTCCACTGCGGTGAATTCTGTGTTAAAGCAAACTCCGGAAAAGCAAGGTCTGTGTTTGTCTCCCTCTGTAGGCCGTGGGCTCTGGTGCAGTGTTCCTCAAATGCGTTCTAAACAAAAAACCTTCTTGTGGACTTCTAATACTGACACCTTTTAGCATCTTGTTTTAAAAATGTATATATTTGTGAAAATATATAATTTTTATGCTTACTATTCATGTACAGCTACAAAACCAAAGCAAATTATAAATCAGACTCAGAAAACTGTAACCCCCATAAAGCTCAGTCTAATAGCATTAATCTCTGCTCACATGACTGTTCCTGCCGCCTGTGGTCTGGTCTTTTGAGGTGAGCTGGTGTGATTACTGTTGCCGCTCAATGTCCCCGCCTTTACCCTCTCTTCTATCGACCAGTTCACTCTATCTAGTATACTCTGATGTCATATGGGACAACTTGAAGAAGTTGAGGCTCACTTCTCATGTTTACCAACGTAAGTATTATGAAACTGAGATGATTTTTCTATTTCCTACACCTACTCTGTGGTAAGAAAAATTCAGTCTAAGTGAAATATGGTCCTTGTGCCCTGAGGTGCCTATGTTGGAGGGGCATCATATGATGCAGATGGACGTGATTTGTGTCTGTGGAGGAGAGAAGGCCCTGTTTGTGATTAGGAAGGACACCTCTGTTCTCTTTATCCAGAGTCTTTGCCTGTCTAAGAGACTTTCTGACAGAAAGGAGGTGCAAAACATCACCCTCAGGTGGGATTTCAAAACCTTGCACCACGACATGACATTGATCTGTTTTGAACTATCTGAAACTCCCTAAGGTTACAACAATGCTTTCTACTATGCTTTCAAGACTTCAAATAAAAATCACTTCTTAGTGGGCAGTTCAATGTGCCATTTAAATAGGTTTACCAAAAGAAAAAGAAAAAGAAAAAAAGAAACAAAACAAAACATGCTTGACACCTAATTTTGTTGATTGCCTGTGATTTGGAGAATTCATGCCCTAACAATGAATAGTCAATTGTTCATGCTGGAGTAATCCAACACATTGTGATATGGCATCTGAAAATATAGACTGCCTTTGAATTATCACCATAGTGCAGCAGCCTTTGAGATACAAGTTAGGGTCTGGACAAGGACTGTGTCGGAGGAAGACGCTGACTGGCATTTTTTTTTCCAGTGCTGAGCATTGCTGGTGGCTGGCCAGCTCAGCAGATGGATGCTCACAGATCCTCGGGCTCCTTCAGTGCCCTGTAGGAGCCTCCAGCACCTCCCTTGGGCAGCAGATACACATAAGCCCAATCCCGAAGGGCCATGCTTACTACCTCTGTGGACCCTGGGCCCATTACCAGCTTGTCTGTGCTGCTTTTTTCTCATCAGGATGATTGTGAGGAGTTCCAAATGAGAGCAGGTGCAGGAACTCAGGAAGGGCTGATTGCTTTGAATGGAGGGCACTTGGGGAACATGGATGGGGGCAGAGGCTTTCTCAGAGCTCCCTTCTCTGCCTCCAGACAGATCCTCCAAAAGGAACTCAGTTATCAGGAATCCCCTCCCTGAGATTCTTATCAACCAGGGAAGATTAACTAGAATCACAAGAGAGGAGACTGGAGGTTGATGCTACACCCAGACAGACCTATTCTTCTGAAGGCTGCTCCAGACAACTTTTATTACCTGAGAGACTTTATCTGCACAAGACAAACTTTAGCCACCAGGACCTTCCCCGCTTACTCAGTGATAACTCCACCTGCCCCCAGCAGTCCCATATCCCTTTGCCTTTTTGCAGCTCAGTATACTATATAAACTTCAATCATCTGACTCTTCTTCAAGTCTCAAATTTTATGAGATTTCATGTTTATGTGTGTGTATATCAGTTAAATTTGTTTCCCAGCCAGAGAACCTAGGAAAGTGGAGGGAAGCTGTTTTTACTGCTCTGCACAGGTAACCTGTGGAGAGAAAAATTAGCATGTAAAACAGGATACATCATGTTAGCTCTTGTTACTGTCACACTTAAACCACTGGATTACAGTCCCTCCTTTCTTATTTTTGCTTTCAATGCAACTGGTCCGTGAGTTCTCGGAGGGCAGGGACCATAACTTACTCCTCTCTGCATCCAGTCCTCAGCACACAACATTCAATTGATGTGTTTTGGACTGAAAAAAAAGGAATAAAATTGGAAAATTGTTCAGGAGAGAGCAAAGTGACGAAGGCAACCAAGCACAGGGACAAAAATGAGTAATTTCTACTGGAATGGGGGAAGGAGTATCTGTGTGCCACCTTAGAGTCAGCCTCTGTACCCAACAGTTTTTCATCTCAATGCACTTAACAAATTACTCCTCTCAGTTCCTTTGGGTCGACTACAGGCAGCAATTCTGTAACTACAGGTTGTTTTCTTTGCTGCAAAACAGACTTGAGTGCTAAAAAGGAAACCAGTTTTTGAAACCTCTTCCCCAAAGGTGCTGGAAATGGTTTTGATCTGCACATTGGGTCTATATTATGCATCTGTAATCTTACAATTTACACACTTCACCTCATGTATGTCATACCTCAAGAGAAAATTTAAAAAGTCCTTTCCCCATCAGTAGTGATTCTGAAACCTGTTTACAATTTTACAACTGCTACCCTGAATGTTCTTTTCCTTGGCACCTCCCAACCCAATCCCAAAGGTGACCCTTTGCTACTTAGCGCCTATTCCCAGGAATCTCCTGGCACTTGCCTGGAAGAGGCAAGTCACTCCAGGTTTCAAAACACTGAAGCTTTTTGTTAAAGCACACCCAAAATTCATGTTCACATAATCTATCCACCAGAGGGAGCCAACAAAACCAGAATAATACCAACATCCTGACCTTAGCCAGCCTCAAATCAAGATTCTCAGACAAGGACTGCAGAGTTCAGACACAAACAAGAATCCATTCCTTGCTTTCAAGGAAGGTATGTGACATTTTATTGAAGGCAGATCTAATTCATGGCTTTATTTTTTCTCAACAGTAGACATGTTTTAATAATAAGAGGCAACTGACTTTGAGGATGTTAACACTAATGTCTAATAAGGAAATGGACATTGAAATAAGGAAAAACATTTTACAGATTAGGTTTTTCATTTGAAGAGAGTCATCTGCTCGCAATTTTTCTCCTTAATACAAGGATTTAATTTATAACTACAGTTCGTGATTGCCAGAGATGAAAAAACTGTTTCCATTGCATTCATTCAGGGCACCACTAGCATGTATGCAAATTAAAAAAAGGCACACCTGTGAGGTCTGGGACACTTCTTGGTGAGCAAAGCATGGGATGGATTTCAGATCCCACTGTGCCCTGTCAGACAGCTCTGGGCACAGATAACATCTGTATGTGGCAGCATTGCAGTCAGCAGGGGTGTCTCCAAGGGGCTTCTTGGTCGAGTTTCAATCCTCTCTCTCTCCAGTGCTTTGATAAGAATTGCGAATTTCTTCATCTCATGGGAAATGTAGCTCCAAGACTAGTTGCCCACCTGTCCTCTTCCAATCAGAAGGCTGACCTTAAATTCTTCCTATCCAGAAATTCGGACTCCACAGCTGAGCCAAGGAAGTGAACATTTCCCATGCTGTCCTCTGCTTCTAGATCACCTGTTGGGCAGGAGCTGCTTGCAATTCCCTAGTTGTATTTTTCTTTATGATTTCCATTCTCTGATCACTCCTCACTTCCTTATCTTGCAATCACTATATTCTTCTCACTGGTTTATAGGAGGGAATTGGAAGCAGGCATTTGTTTGAACATCTTACAAGCGATCACTTCTCAGTCCTTACCTTACTTGATCTGACAGCAGCACCAAATACCAGTGATCACTGTTGTCGTCTGGCTGCCAGGCCACAGCTGCTTTGCTTTTCATCCTTCCATGCTGGCTGCTCCTTCTCAGTCTTTCACACTGATTCTTCCCTGGCTTTCTGATTTCTAAGTGTGGACAGTCGTGAGCCATCCTGCCCTCTCTTCTGTCTATACCATGGCTTAGGTGATCTCATGTGGCCTATGGCTTTGCACATCATCTGTCATAGACCACTCTCCCAGCCTCTGCGCTGAAATCCAGACCCATATTTGAGGGCCTACTGACCATCTCCCGTTGGATGTCTAAAACCCTCTCAAACTTCACATGTATAACATCAAACTCTTAATCCACCCCTGCACTATCCTTCTCACCTGAGCCAATGGTGCCTCCTTTTTAGTTAATTGTGCCAAAAATATCAGAATCACCCTTGGATTGTCTCTCTCACTCTCCATGACAGCCAGAGCTGTTGGTTCCAGAGCTGAAATACGTTCAGAATTTGTCTACTTCATACCAGTCCACAGCTGTCACTTAGGTCTCAACCACAGCACCTTCTCTTGCCTGGCTTATTGCAAATTGGCTTCTAATTCACTTCCCTAATTCTGTCCTCCCCTGCCCACCAACTCGACCCCTCAACTTGGTGATTTTCCTCACTGCAGTCAGAGGGATCCAGTTACAAATGAGACCACATCTGACCTCTGTATAGCATGTCTAACCTCACAGCGATGCCCAAGGAATTTGGAAGGTCTGCTCGGGATCTACATGGTCAATCAGCTGCTCTATCACTGGGTCCTTGAACCCTCTTTGGACATGCCAAAACTGCTCCCACACCAGGGTCTTTGTCCCTGCCCATCTCTCTGCCAGTGCTCTTCCTTAAGATGTCCTTGAACTTGCTCCTACAACTCCTGTAGTCTCTGCAATGTCATACCTTCAGCTAGGCCTTCCCTGACATGGTACATTAGACAACACCCACACTACTATCCCTCTCTGTCTGCCTTGCCTTCCTTTAATTTTCTCCATGGTACTTCTCTCCACTGTATGTGGGTATGTTTAGGGACGTGGACATAAAATATTCATGTTTTTGTATGTACATATCTGTGTAGTGTATTTGATTGTTTTCTGTCTTGCCCCCAAGAATATCAGCTCTGGGATATGAAGTATTGTTTCCCTCATGCTATATCCCCAGCTCCTAAAACAATGCCCAGAACAAAGAAGGGGTTTGAGAAATATCTGTTGAATGTACCCAGACAATTTATATACTGACTGCAAGTTATAATATAATACATGAAGTAAAACATGTAAAACTTTGCCTTAAATTTTCCCATGTTGCCCAGGTAGAATTGGGCATCTTGGAAAGCATTTAAAGAAATACAGTGTTTACCCTTGAAGCGCAGTGGATGCCACATGAATATTTGATGCATGGTGGAATAAAATCTGCCATCTTTGTGCTTGAGTAGATCGCCTAGAGGTAATTGGGCAAAAAAGGAAACTACGAAACAACGTTCTTTAACCCTTTCTTGCGTTAAATCACAAAACATTGTATTTACTACATTTTCCTTTTACTAATTGATATCAACTTTTATTATATGTGCTATATGCTCTTTTAAGTGAGTATATTATGAATACTACTTTTTTATTACTGATGCTGAAGAATGCAGCCTGATATCTTAGAAGAGAATACCCATCAATGAAGTCCGAAGTTGCATTTCTATTTATCACCTAATTGCTAAAGCTAATTGTTTATGTAAGAATCCCCACCTTGATGTGAGTTGTTGGTATATTAACGTATATTTACTATAATTGAATTCATGATTTGAATAACATATGATTTAAACACACTCGGGAGAACCAAAACATGAATTCATTTAAAATGGAGTATAATTAAGGAAAATTTTTTTCCTTAAAAAAAAATCATAGGAGCTAAATTGTTCTTTTCCTTCAATTTTTATATTATTCTGTAAAAAGCACTTAACATGAGATCTACCCTCTTAACAAAATTCCTTGGGGCTTGACGTGAGGCAGAACATCAGTACAGAAGAGTATAGCAGAGGGAAGCAGCTCACATGATGATCAGAGAGCAAAGAGAGACTCCACTCACCAGATACAAAATATATACCCCAAAGCCACACTCCCAATGACTCACCTCCTTCAGCCACACCCTACCTACCTTCAGTTACCACTCCGTTAATCCTATCAGGGGATTAATTCACTGATTGGGTTAAGGCTCTCCTAACCCAATCATTTCTCCTCTGAACCTTCTTGCATCGTCTCACACATGTGCTTTTGGGGGACACCTCACATCCAAACCATAACAATAGTGTTTGATCTTTATTTTTAAAAAATGTAAACATACAACATGCATATTCATCATATTGTATATTTTAATGCCTGTCTATGATAGAGGCTGTTCACTGGGCTAGCCAAAGTGGACTTTGGCCCTGGACAGTCAGGGTATGAATTTCCCATCTCCTGTCTCTGGGTCTTGAGCATTGCTGTTTCCTTATAGGGCTGTTGAGAGGAATTACGAGGGGGTACAGGTACAGCAGGCAAATAGTGCTGAGCAAACAGTAATCACTCAGTGAATGCTAGTTCTTGTTATTAGCTACACATAATGAAAATAAAGTTTCACCATCACAGTCTCCCTTTGTGGCTAATGGGCTGAATTAATCCAATTTGCACTAATTTGTCAAAAATATCCAAATAGTTTCATGTGGAATTACTCCTCAAGAAAGAAAACCTTTTATACTAAAGAGGAGTGCTTAGCACCTTCTCAGAGATGCCAGTTTCTCTCCAGGAATCTACTGATTACACACACTTCAGAGGTCATAATTGGTACTCAGAGCTCCTAGAGATATTGCCTAGGTTATTGCTCAGAAACAGCCCCCAGAAAGCCCATAGCAAACACTGGCTTCCAATGTGCTTTATTATCAATATTGATATTTTGAGATCATGACAAAGGGAGTGTGAGAAAGCTGACTAATTTATTAATTCTCCTCATTTCACTCTTTCTGGTACCTCCAAGGCCCATTAACAGGTGCCCATGCATGCAAACACACATTCAAAACACATTCTCATCCCCCGCTCCCCACTTCAAAAATGAGAGAAGGGAGTGGATTACATAACCATGTTGACCTCTGTCTGTGTTCATGCTTGTAAGCCCTGTTTTAGGGAAGACTGCATCATAATAAATATTTGTGATTTTTTTTAAACTACCTTGATGCAGGTATATTCTAGCCCTGGTAATTCTATGATGTATGGTAGACTGGTCTCGTGTTGAATTTGAACTTGTTGAGTATGTTATGATTTGGGACACTTATGAACACCTCAGTCATTCACACTCTGGACAGGCATACACGAAGACTAATTTTTTTCCATTAGATTTCTTTAATCTTTTTTTTTTAATTGAGGTAAAAGTCACATAACATAAACCTAACCATTGTTAAGTATACAATTCACTGGCATTTAGTGTATTCTCAGTATGGTGCGATCACTATTTTGCTCTAGTTTTAAAGCTTTTCCTTGATGCTAAAAATCACCTCCCACACATTAGGTCATTTCTTCCATTTCTCCCATTAACCTACTTTCTGTCTCTATGAACTTGCCTGCTCTGGATACATCACATAAAGGGAGTCATACAATATGTGACTTTTTGTGTCCCACTGAATTTTCATATTACGTTTTGTTTATCTGTTCATCCGCTGATAGGATGAACTTGTTTCTTCTACCTTTTGGCTACTACAAACATGTTGCTATAAATATTTGTTCACAAGTGTCTGTGGAGACATGTTTTCTTCGCTCTTGGGTACTTATCCAGGAGCGGATTTGCTGGGTCCTAAGTTAACTCAATGTTTGACTTTTTCAGGAACTGTCAAACTATTTTCCACAGTGGCTGTCTCATTTGATATCCCCACCAGCAAAATACAAAGATTCCTATTTCTCCATATTCTCACCACCACTAATTTTGAATTTTGCTTTGTTTTGATTTTAAATGAAAGCCATCCAAGTAGATGTTAAGTGGGATTTCATTGTGGTTTTAATTTGCATTTCCTTTAAGACTAATGAAGTTGAATTTTTTTTTTTTTTTTTGGACAGGGCCTCACTCTGTTCCCCAGGCTGGCCATCCTCTTGCTTCAGCACCCTCAAGCAGCTGGGATTACAAGCATGCACCACCATACCCAGGTCTGTTGAATATATCTTCATGTGCTTATTGACCATTTTTTATATGATTTGGGTTTATATGATTTAGTTTCCTTCTTCATTTAAAAAACCTGGGTTATCTTTTTGTTGTTGAGTTGTTAGAGTTCCTCATATATGCTAGATACGAAACCCTAACCAGATAGGCAATGTTTAAATCAGATTTCCATTGCTGTGACAAGAATACCCAACAAGAACAATTTAAAGCAGGCTAAGGTTTTAGAGATTCCAATTCATAGATGGCCAATTTCATTGTTCTGGGCCTGAGATGGGGAACATGATGGCAGAGCAAAGAAGGTCAGGAAATGGCAACCAGGAAGCAGAGAGAGAGCTCTGCTCATCCAGGACAAAATATAAGTCCCAAAGGTACACCCCCATACCTACTTCCTCTAGCCAGACCCTACCTACCTACAGTTACCACCTAGTTGATCCCTGTCAGTGAATTAGTCCATTGATTAGGTTACAGTGCTCATAAATTAATCATTTCACCTTTGAACATCCTTGTATGGTCTCACACATGAGATTTTGGGAGACACCTCATCTAAACCACAACATGTGATTTGCAAAGATTTTTTTCTCATTCCTATTTTCTCATTCTGTAGGTTTTTATTATTGATCATAACCTTTGATGCACAAAAGTATTCGATTTTTATGAAGTCTGATTTATGTATTTTTTTTCTCTTATTGTTTATGCTTTTGGTGTCAATCTAAGGATCCACAGCCAAATTCAAGTCAATCCTCAAATTCATAAGGAAATGCCAGGGACTCCAAATACCCAAAGCATGATGAAAAAGAAAAACAGGACTGGAGTACTCATACTTCCCAAAATGGAAAATTTAATACAAAACTACAGTAATCAAAACAGGGTGTTACAGATGTAGGACAGACATAATGACCAATAGAATAGAACTGAAATTCCAGAAATAAATCCACACATCGATGGCCAATTGATTTCCTAAAAAGATGCAGTACAATTCAGTGGGGGAAATACTGCATTCAACAAGTGATGTTGGAACAATTGGATCTCCAAATGTTAATGCATGAAGCTACATCCCTCACACCCTACATGTAAAAATGAACTCAAAATGGATCAATGACCAAAGAATAAGAGCTAAAATGATAATGCTTGTAGAAGACAACATAAGAGTAAGATCCACCATGGATAATGTAAATCCACAGGTAATTCTTGCCCCCAGTTGAAACTGAGCCTCTTTTCCATCATATATGTTGCCCAGAGAAAATGGGGATGTTGACAAGTTTGACTTTCTTCTTTTGTCATTTCTCTGTAATGCTTCATGAGAAATGTCCTTGAAGAATATCAGAAAAAAAGCCAAAATCAATGTGTGTTCCCAGGCTAATCCTAACAAATAAGTATACTGGCCATGAGTAATAAAAATAAAACCCAAATACACATTTTAAATGAAACACAGTCTGTGGTTTTAAAAATTCATTTGCTGGGTTGATCAACTCTTCTCTTGCACGTCCTCCTCACTCGATAATTTTATTAGGAGTAGATAATGTAATAGTTTAGAAGCACAGAGCCTGAAGCCAGAGAGAATGGAGCTCAGTCCTGGCGTCACCACGGACTTAGCTGAAGGACATTGTGTTGTTAACCTCTCTCTGTGCCTCAACTCCCTAACCTTTAAAACCCTACCTCTTAGGATTGTTGCCAAAGCACACAGTAGGAATCTTAAAGTGTGTGCCATTATTTCTAGGACTGAGAAAGTTCGGAGCAGCCAAGGGAAGTGTTTTTATGCTTCCTAACGCACTGGCCCATGGTTATGTCAAGGGTTACTAGAGAGAGGAGCCCATGTGGTGGCCGTAAGCCTGCTCCTGTAGACCTCCACCTACATGGAGTGCCCAAGGGCCCCAACTGCTGTGCTCTGAAATCCATTACCACACTTTCACAGGGCCACCAATCGCTCCTAGCCAGGGACTACATGTTGCAGGAATGCCAAGGGGGCGATATGGGGGAATCAAGGGACTCCTCTTGGTCAACTTTGGCTCAAGCACTCTTTGAACACATTGTCAAAACTTCCTTATTCTGCAGGACAAGCAGGATCTTCTATCCCACTTTCCTTTCATTCCAGATGAGACTTGTGTCATGGTTCAGTACCTCTCCAACCTTCCCCAACTCCCTCTCTATTTTCTTCACTGTTTTAATCCCATGTTGGGATTTGCTTCTTAGAAGGCTTGAACTCATGCAGTCTAGCATTCAAAGCTCTCTTAGATATGACCTCTCCAATTTTCCTTATTTCCCATCTCTTATTTACATGGAGCTTTCTCTCTTGGTTCCCAAATGTGCACAATCTTTCTTTCTCTCTGACCCTGAGGGTTGAACCAGGGGTGCTTTACCATTGAGCTGTATATCCCCAGTCCTTCTTTTTATTTTCCAATCTTCTATTTTGAGACAAAGTTTCACTAAGTTGCAAAGGGTCTGGCTAAATTTCTGAGGCTGGCCTCAAATTTGCAATCCTCTTGCCTCGGCCTCCTGAGTCACTGGGCTTACAGGTATGCACTTACCACACCCAGCTAATACTTGCCTATCTTTGAGCTTTTGCCCATGTCCCTCCCCTGAGAAAGTACTCACTACCTGGCCATTTTTGCCTTTGGAGTTGCATTTGTCCATTGATCTTGCATCTCACATGTCACCTTCTCTGAGACTTTCAAGATTCTGTCAGCCAGATATACTCTTCCTGCTCTAAACTCTGGGACTCTTGTTTTGAGCTCTTTTACAGGCTTATTAATAGCCATAAATAAATCTCTTGCTCTGAATTCTCCAAAGAACCCAGGTTGTATAGACTAGGCACTCGATATTTGTAGAATATAATTGAAAAATTAGGGGGGATTCTATTCTAGTGAATTTAATTTTTAACATTCACAATTTCCAACAGCTCACATTCATTTTGCTTCATAAAACAACAATGTGTTTGGGTGAATAAAAAAGAAACCCATGTATCGAGGCACTTAGGGCAGAATATAGCCTTAATATTTTAAGCACTTTAATATTGCTTAAAGGTGGCTGATTCCTCTTCCCAAAGGAGTGATGATTTGAAATTCTAAAATAGTTTGGGGTTTGTCTGTGTCCATTTCTAAGAATGTGGACGAGGGAACCAGGACAAACAGTGGTAAGAGAATGTTTCTTCCTTCAAAAGGGTCCTTGGCTTAAGGGCCAGTGAGGCCAATGGCCCTTCCTTTGGGCTCCACTCCAGAAGCAGAGAAGAGGGATTCTGTCATTTCAATGAATGTTTATAGGTGGTCTATATATAGTAATGCCAATGAGTACTAACGAGCTCAATGTGTAGAGATTCTTATATCTTCACATATGCCAGATCATCTGTGATTGTCATTGTGGCTGACATTTATCAATTTTGCAAAATGCGCCAGGAGCTTCTAATCCAGCTCTTCCAACAAACTTGTCTTCATATCACACACAGGTTAGGTAACTCGTCCCTAGGTCATGCTACGTACTTGAGCAAAACCTTGAGAAGTGTATCATAGGTATCCAAAAAACATGTGAATCATATAAAATCCATTTCTTCTCCCCAAACTCATCTTAGTGCTTTTTGGTCCATTTCCTCAGACAATCCAGTGCAAGGAAACTGTCATCATCAGGCTGAAAGCCAGGTTTGGCATCTAGCCAGGGAACAGCGGTGGTTCCAGCTCAGCCTTGAGTAAAGGCTGTAATTCTTTAACCTGAGTTTCTGATCATTTCCGGTGGAGAATACACACTCAGGTAAGACTTCTCAGGTGGAAGTCAGGAAGAGGGAGGCCAGTGCAGAGATCCAATAGCACCTGCTTGGACACTCACTTATTAATGATTTAACAAGGGTGATCACATGGGACAACCTCCGCCCTTCCCAGCCCTTGTTTTTCTCACTAGCAAGTCTGCAAATTGCCCAAGATGGACGGGTCCAGCAGAAAAGAGGAGGAGGACAGCACCTTCACCAATATTTCTCTAGTGGATGACACGGGTAAGGAAAAAATGGGTGGGTTCTTAAACACAATTCAGCCACTGCTAGGCAGGTTTTAAAAAATATAACTTTTATTATTTTTATTATAATGGCAAACCATCCTCATTCTAGAAAACTTGAGAAAATATAGCTACAAAACAGTTTTTAATTAAGAGCTGTTTTTCTTCTTTTAAATTAAGTGATAATTTTTAGGGTTCCTGTGGTTATGTTACATGGGCTTTTAAAAATAAATCAAATATAATATAAAATGTTTATTTCCTGAAAGTTCTGGAATCATGACCTCAAAGTTGTTTCTAAACCTAGGATACTATTACCATATTCTTGTTCACTTACAGTCAGTTTCTTCTCTATCAAATAATTTTATAACTTCTAAAAAAGTGACCTTGCATCCACTATGATTAGCTTTAAGAGTTATTTTAGAAAATGTCTGGGTATTAAGCAAGGACAAAGTTTGCTGAATTTAATATGGAGAAGGAAATCAAGTGTGTGTGTGTGGGGGTGCTTCTAAAGTGCTGACGGTAGGGATAACCAAAGCTCATTCGACATCTTGGAGAAAATAGACTGTGCTGAATTGCACAACGCTAACTAGAAACATTTCAAACCTGTAAGCACCCACATCTTGGTGTGTGTGTGTGTGTAGTGGTGGTGGTGGTGGTGGTGGTGGTGGTGGTTTTCCACCCAGGTTCCTTAGCACAATCCTAGGAAGAAGCCAGCAAGACTGAGCTAAGCCATAGGGGTTACTGATTTTGATTAACAGAGAGCAGAGCATGAATATTTAACATCCATTGCTCTTTCAAACAGCCACACTTCTCCACTTTCTCCCTAAATGCTCAGATTCAAAACAGCGTCTTTGTAAAGTGCAGCCAGACAATTAACACAAACCGCCAGCCTGGGAGCTGAGCTTTCTTCCCAGCACCACGTAAACATGCTGGAGTCTTTGGAAAGGAAACAGAGTATTTTCAGTCTTTGTAAGAAGAGAAAAGGTACAAGGTCCCATTGAAGTAATGGGATACTGCTGTCCTTAACAGGCTCCCACCCAGGTAGTTTAGAAAAACGACAGAGCTGCAGAAAGCACGAAAGGAAGCAAAGACAGAGGGAAGCCTGTTTCTTAGCTTCCAGAAGACATGATGAGCATGAGCATGTGCATGGGAGTCCTGTGTGCCATAGGGGGTGGGAGAGCAATTCAGACAGGGTGCTTCTTGCTTGGATGCAGCTCAGCCCACAGTTATCCCTGCACTGTAATGTGGGCTGAACCTAAAAGCAGGCTCTTGGGTGGTGTTGAGTCTATGAAATCCTTTTCCATTATCCACCCCATTACGTTCCCTTCTTCATCCACTCCCTGTCTCATCTTCTGCCATGAATCCAGTGGAGGAGAAAGCAGGAGGGCAGGGAATTGAAATTCAGATGTTTGGTCCACTGTTGGCAATGGTTTTGAGAGGGAATCCCTCAGAGCTGCTTTCAACCAACAGAGTCCAAAGTGTCCTTGCTCCCAATGGAAACCTCCTTTTCCTTGATTAGACCAAGTCACAGCATCTTGGTGCACATAGGGCCACAGGACCTGGTCCAGCATGGAAACCAGTGGCAGGCTCAGGAACTTGTACTAATTTGTGCTGTTTCAGTATTTCAAAATGGTAAATGGAAATTGTTAATATACTTGTGACCAAGATGTGCCAGTTAACTAAAATACCATGTTTCTGTGGCTTTTGGGGTCTACCTTATCCATTGGATGTGGTAGCACTGGTTAGCTCTTGTTAAAAAAAAGCTTCTTGAAATCTGATAAATATACACAGGAAAACAAATTATGAATCGAAAGCGGCTTGTTCAGTAGGCCTCATGCAAACTGTGGAGTCCAGGGACTGGGGATATCGGTCAGTTGGTAGAGCCCTAGGTTCAATCCCTAGTGTGCACACATGGAGCATGCATGGAGCCCTAGGTTCAATCCCTAGTGTGCACACACACACACACACACACACACACACACACACAGAGACACCCAGAAAAAAATTATGGAGTTCGTGCAAGAGTAAAACATCACAAAATATTGCTCATATCATAAAAATTGTTTAGTCCAATTTCTTGCTTTTCTTTTTGTAACACACACATGCATGGGTATTGTAGTGTATACACATGTAGTATACGACAAAAGGGGCCCAGAGAAGTTAAGTACCTGGCCCAGGATTACAGAGTCAAGCTGAAGAGGAAGGAAGCACTTGTTGAATCCCTGATTTAATGCATTTATTGGGTTCCAGATACAATTCGAGGTATCTGGAATAAACATCTATTAAGCATGTATTTCATCTTCACAATATCCCTGGGATATTATTGTCCTATTTACAAATGATAACTCTAAAAACTTGAGTAACTTGCTCAAGGCCACTATGAAGGACGTGGCAGAGCTGATGCAGGGACACCTCCCCTGAACCCTCCTCTTACCGTACCTTCTCTATACGGCCATTGAGTAGCAACAGCTGTGCTGATTCGCTCTTAGCTCTTCAGGAGCTTGGTGCAGCTGGGTACCAGGAAGGCCTGGATTCCTTTGTGAAATACCGCAGATAGTGACGGTAGGCCTCATGAGACTGTCTGGGCGATTCCCTGGAACACTAGCTACTGGATGCTAGCCAGGTGCGCTATTTGAAGCTGCTAGATGAGGAGGCTGTCACACAAGGACACTCTTTCTCCCTCTGAATGTGCAGTCAGGCCTCAACTCTGAGGCGGACTCCCAGTGTGGCTGCTTCAGACTCGGTCACCGCCTCATTTACCTCCATCAGCCACTCTGTTACACCATTATTTTTCTTATTCAGAGAACGGGAAGAGAAAGGGGAAGGATGTTTGTGCTAACTCTGAGAAAAGGTTTGTTTGAGAGAGGACTGAAGGTATTAGTTATTTGGTTTATTTTTGGATTTTATTCATTTATTTTTATTTATTTGTTTATTATTTATTTATTTATCTATTTATTTGTTTTGGTACCGGGGATTAAAACCAGTGGTGCTGAGCTATACCCCTCATGGGTATATATTTTTTTTATATTTTAATTTTGAGATAGAGCCTTGCTAAGTTGCTGAGGCTGGTCTTGAACTTGGGATCCTCCTCAGCCTCTCTGGTCACTAGAATTACAAGCATGTGCCACCACATTTGGCTGGATTTCATTTATTTAGGTAATCCTTTTCACTAGCATGAAGCCATGAGAACTGGCTATATCTGTGATTATTCAAATCACAAACCAGTAGTGTTCCATAAACTCATTTGAGGTAAGTTGTGTGGCTTTGAGAACAAATGTCCCCATAGAAACCAGGTTCTAAATAATAGGATTGCACACCAGCCCAAGCTGTCTAACCTCTAGGTTTTGCCTGGTATGCCCCAGGTGCTCCATGGGGCAATCTCAACCTCTACCAGACACTGTGAGAACTACTGACCAGAGATCATTCAATTTCACATAGGACAGAGCTACATTCCTTTTAATGACAGCATCTCTTTGGCTGCTGAGTTTTCTGCAGTTGCTAGGACAAAAAGCGAATTCTATATGAAAATCATTGCAGAACAGGTAATGAGGGTGGTAGTCTGAGAAGGTGGGGGAAGTTATAATGCCAACAGGTGTGCACATCCCATAAGCACAGATGCTCCTTGACTTACAATGTGGCTACATCCTAATAAAACCATCATAAGTTCAAAATATCCTAAGTAAAAAAAAAAATGCATTTAAATACACCAACCCACTGTGCATCACAGTTTAAGGGCACAGCACCCTGTAGAGGATAAGTTGTCTCCCCCATGATCACGTGACTGGTGAGAGCTGTGCTTACTGAGCTGCCCAGCATTGCGAGAGAGGATCTTCTTGTTATGGGCCAGGCTATATGGGCAATGACTAAACAGACTCCATTTTGCCCTGAGACTCCCCATCATGTAAAAAATGCTTATCCAATGGGAACACCCCACCTCAGTACTCATCAATAGTTGCTTAGCATAGCATGTTTGGCAACACAAAATGGCAATTCATATACAACATAAAATTATTCTCTCTTTGGTTCCTATTTTTCTTGGACGATGTACCCTGTCAGAGAATGATTGTCTAGACATTAGTAACCATTCTTTAACCTGTACCCAACTAGGGTCATTTTGACCCACTTCCCCTTCTGCTGATGATTTTAGATTTCATTACGTTTGTTTATGGTTTTGAATCATAGCAACAGCCACTAATGATTAATATGGCTTTGGACTATAAAAGGTGGACTCAAACCCTGGGAGAGGGTCAAAGGGTGTAGACTTGCAGCCTGCCCCTTGGCCTGCCAGCTGGTAGATCAGATTGCGGCTGGTGAATAAAGTTTCCGTCTCCTGCTTTAGGATCCACTTGGTGATTTATTGCAATTTCGCCATAACATATCACCAGCCCAGTAAAAGATCAAAATTCAAAATTCAGAGTTTGATTTCTGCTGAAATCACACCATAGTAAAAGTTTAAAAAAAAAAAATCATAAGTTGAACTATTGTGATTCAGGGTTGTCTGTAATTGGGTTTATTTAAGAATGAAATAGAAATGCTTTCTTTTTAATTTAGGAGTAGTGTGTTAAGATGTTTGGATCTAAACACTTAACACATTTATCCTGGTGTTGGACTCCTGTGAGAAACTTACTGAGACACTAAAGTCATCGTAAACCAAACCAGTTTGGGAGTCTCTGGTCCATGCTATACCATGGTTGAACTGGCCTCACCTCTGGCCCCGCTGAGGCAGGGGTCATGCTGTGCAGAGTGGAAGATAAAGCAGGACTGATCTCTGCTCCTTGCTTCTGTTCCTGCTTCCCTGGCGTTGATGCCACCCCCTCTCCTCAGGCTCTTCTGGGGACCCATCTTCTCCAGTTGTTCCCCAAGATTTGGTTCTTGGCTGCTTTTCTCTTCTCTCCAGACACTCTCCTATATAATCTCACCCACTCCTGGTTCCATTCTCACTGTCCAGGCTGTAGACCAGGGACTCTAAAACAGTGTTTGCCAGTTCAAGCACTTCAGAGGCCAGCTAATGTGTATGTGGAAAGAGGCTGTTATGCTTTGGATGTGAGGCATCCCCCAAAATGCCCTGTGTCAATGCAGGAATATCCAGAGGCAAATGATTAGATTCTGAGAGCTGTAACCTCATCAGTCCATCCTAGTTGGAATGGATTGATTGGGTGGTAACTGTAGGGAGGGGGTGTGGCTGGAGGAGGTGAGCCACTGGGGGTGTGCCTTGGAAGGGTCCATCTTCCCTGTGGCCTCTGCCTCTTCCCTCTCTGTTTCCTGACCCTGCATTGAGCCGAGCAGCTTTCCTCTGCTCAGCCCTTACCCTTGATGTGCTACCTCACCTTGGCCCAGAACATTGAGTCTATCTATAACTGAGACCTCTGAAATCGTGTGCCCCAAATAAACTTTTCCTCCTCTAACTTGTTCTCGTCAGATATTCTGGTTGCAGTGATACCAAAAAAGTTAACTAAAACAGAGGCAATTGTAGGCTACCTTTTATTGCATTCAATTAAAAAAAAAACTATTGAAATTTCAACTCACCTTTCAGTTAGGTTTTTCATCATGCATCATTTAACTATGCCAGATACTGCTCCCACCCTGGCTTATTTAGCCATGGCATCTTGAGTTTCTTTCTTTCAAGGATGTGCTTTGTTTTCATATTATGTATGGGAATGCTTTTTATTTCTTGCTGTTATTTTCCTTGAAACACACGGTCCTCCTGGACTATATTCCATTTCCACTTCTTTCTTATTTTTATATTTATTTTTTAATTAACAAAAACTGTATATGTTGAGGGTGTGCAACATGTTTTTGTGGTAGCATAGCTTAGTCAAGCTAATTAACATAGATTAACATATATATTCACATATATAGCCTCACATACGTCAGTTTTTGTAATGAGAGCATTTAAAAACTACCTTCTTAGCAATTTAATTATCTGCCATATTGTTATTAACTATAGTCTTTACAATATACAACAGATTTCTTGAACTTGTCTCTCCTGTCCAAATGGAATTTTATATCCTTTAACAAACAGCTCCCCTAATCTCCCTAACCCCTAGACTTTGTTAATTCCCTCTCCATTCTCCACCCCCCAAATCTATTCCCCTTCCTGTACTCATAATTCTTTGAGTATGACTTTTTCAGATTCCACCTATGGATGAGATCATGTAACATTTGTCTTTCTATGCCTTAATGTAAGGATTTCCAGGTTCATCCTTGTTGTTACAGGGATTTTGTTCCTTTTTAAGGCTGAATACTATTCCTCTTCTAATACATGCCACATTTTCTTTATCCCTGGAACTATCAACAGGCATTTAGGTTGTTTCTATTTCTTGGCTATTGTGACTAGTCCTCTCGTGAATATAGGAGCTCAGATACCTCTTTGATGTACTGATTTTATTTCCTTTGGATATAATGGTGAGATGACAGGATCATTTGTAGTTCTAACTTGCAGTTTTTTGAAGAACTTCCATGCTTTTTCCACAATGGTTGTATTAATTGGCATTCTCACCAACAGTGTACAAGGATTCCCTTTTTTACACATCCTCTCACTTGTTATTTTCATTTTTTGGTAATAGCCATTTTAACAAGTGGAGTGTGCTATTTCATTGTGATTTTAATTTGCATTTCTCTGATGATTAGTGATATCAAACATTTATATGTCTTCTTTTGAGAAATGTCTATTTAGGTCCTTTGCCTATTGTTAAATTGGGCTATTTGTTTTCTTGCATTTTCTACTTTGAATTGAGATAAATGAACGAATAATAGCTTCCTTTCCTCTTCAGAATAAAAACAACAAAAACAACACATTTCCAAGACACACTAGATACTTTGATTCTTTGTGCAATTTCCTGATTTTTTCCATGAAAAAAAAAATCATTTGTCCATGATTTTTTGTGAACTTCCTGTGTTTCACCTATCGCTAATTTTGAAAACAATGACAACAGAAATCCAAACAACACATCTGCAGCACAGATGTGATTGCAGAAGAAACTATTTTCAGACTTCTGTTCTTGAACTTCATCGGTTATCTTCATATCTTCTGAATTTCTGAAATCCTGATTCCATTGCTTATTAGATCCCTGGATATCCCCCAGGTTTCATATGGACTTACCTTCCACCCCCCAAATCTATTCCCCTTCCTGTACTAATGATTTGAAGGCATGGCCCCACTATCCACCCAGTCTGAAATCCATCTGACTCCTCCCACAATCAAATAAATCACTGATTCTTGTTGACTTGATCCTAAAAATGTTTCTCAGATGCTTGGGCCTTCATCCCTGCTGTCGCTTCCCTGGTCAGGCCCTCGTGACTCACAGGAACCACAGCACCATCTCTGAGCAATTTTTCCTATTTCAATTCATAAGCTTCATATCTGTTATCTGCACTGGTCATCTCACGCTCTTCAGAGAACATCAATGCCTCTCATCCCCTGCTGGATGAAGTCCAAGACACTTTGCGGGACATTTGAGGTCTCCCTTTTTCTGGCTTTACCTGCATCTTCAGTGTCATTTCCTGCCACACAGTTTGGGCTCAGTAGGAGTGCTTCAGGTACACACTGCTTATTTCATGGGCTATGAATGATAGCCTCCTTTTGCCTGGAATGATACCACCCATTTTTGTCTTTGCCTAACCGGCTCCTTCTTGCTCTTTAGGACTCTATGCAGCATCGCCTCCCCCAGGAAGCCTTCCTTGATCTTCCCAGGCTGAGTGAGTTTTCCTCTTTGCTTAATGAGAACCCTGATCTTACCTCTATCTGTGCTGTTTCATAGCACATTGTAGTTTTGTATGTAAATGAATATCTAGAGGACAGAACCTGGCACCTAGCACAGTGGCTGGCACATAACAGATACCCAATTCATTTTTGCTAAAGAATTCTAACTGAATTACTAAATGTGTTGGGGTAAGGACGAGTTAGACAGACCAGCCTCTAGGCAAGACTCAGCTTCAAAGATCATTTTTCTTAAATCATTTCTACTCTTTTTTGCTTCTTCCCTGTCTGCACTTTGGGTTGGTTTAGTTCTGTTTTCAGAAAACATCTGTGAGCACCTACTATTGTAAGTCACACACGAGAGAGGAACCAGTTATTCAAAGAGTCAGCACAAAGCAGTATGCAGAAAGGCTGGAACTTCAGAGTCAGAAATGCCAGGATTTGAATCTGTTTGACTTTGAGCAAGTTATTTAACATCCCAAGGCCCAGTTCCTCCAGATGCAAGATGATCACAAGAGTGTGTCTCAGAATCCTTTTGAAAACTGACAGTACAGGAGGCTTCTTGAGCTCAACTGGCATATAGTGAATACTGTGCACATTTTGTTTCCTCCACTGCCCACTTTCAAGGAGCTCACACAAAAGTTTCTTAAAAGGCTTCAAGATTCGCCTGCATCAGTTCTCATGGTAACGGCAGTGTCCTGTGGACACGGTGCTATAAGCCAGGGCTGACTGTTGATGTGTTCCTGATAAGGAAGCTGGGGGGACGAGGGGGAAGTGGACGTGAACAAACTCTTTACACAAGAGCACGATTCTTTTCTGATAAATATAATGAAGCCACTCTCTTCCCTCTTCATCCCGGCCCTCACCGCTTCCCCATCGATGTCCTTCCTGCCGCTCTCCTTTATGCCCCAGCCTGCTTTCTTTCTGACTCTGCTTTCTAAAACCGCCCCTGAATAATATTCAAAGCTGCGTCTGCGGCTGCTTTTGGCATCAGCCAATTAGCCCCCATTGTCAGGTTGTAATGTGCTTCCCAGACAAGTGGCACAATTGTTGTGTGCTTTTATTCAGTGCCGCATCCTACCACTCTGCAGAAAATGTAACAATACCTCCTCACGCCTGCTGAAAGCAGCCTGGGTTTGAAAAGCTTTCAGAAGGCCATCTGCCATCTCCTCGGCCAAGCAGAAGATCAGAACAACGACGCCCTGCATTAGTTAGCATTTGCAGGAAAAGGTATCAAGAGCCTGTGTTCCTTTTCATCTAATCTGCCATTATAATATGGCTAAAGAAGGAAATAGACTTGTGGCTACCCAGCTGGGAGAAACACTGAGTGGTAGCAGGAGTCTTGTCCCTGAAGAGGGAGCAAGTCTTTCTTTTCTGGTGCTGAAGGGAGCTAGAGTTTACAGACAGCATCGTGCCCCCAAGTGTCTGCTGTGTGGCTGTTAATAGCTTTGCTGGTATATGCTGGACATCTTGGGAGACAGCTATATGGATAGAGGTCCCAGAGTGGGTGCATCATGGAATAAGTATCCAAAGATGTGGCGAGTGCCACCTGTGGTGTGTGTGTGTGTGTGTGTGTGTTTGCACTCTCGTGGGTTGGCCAGGACCAGCAAAGCACCCCCTTTGTCATATCTATTTATACCCACAATGAATTTGGCCATAAATGTTAATTTTAAAGATTATTCAGACATTCCTAAGGGCATCAAAAAAATAAAACAAAACAAAAAAACATCATGGCTAGCCTGCCAGCAATGATATCTTTAGTGGAATCGAACAAGTATATTCATTGCACCCAGTAATGGCAGAAAGTTTCAGCAAATCTTAATTGGCGTTTGGGATCCGTCTAAGTATGGATAATGACATGGGCAGAGTGAAATATCTGTCCCTGTAAGCTGAAGATAATATGGACGGTGGCATTAGGAATACCTCCTCTGGCCCAGTAAAATGCCTTAGAGACTTAGCATAAGAGATTTAATAAGAAGAAGGAGATTAAGCCCGCTCCTTAGCTGCTTCTGAGAGTGGTATGGCTCTGGGGTCGCTAATGTATTGCTAGGAATTGTAAGTGCCTTTTCTGTGAAAAAATCTTCAAACAGAAGAAATCCACTTAACTGAAATAAATGATCTAGCATAATGAAAAAACTAGTTTTAATAAACAAGCTTAAGAAATGGAGTGTAAGGACATTAAATGTTTTCAGTAAGCTAGAGTGTTCTCTAATTTTCTCATCAAAGGAAAAGTATTAATATTTTGACTCCTCCTTCAAAAGACAAAATCATCCATCAGTTGCCTTATATCATCAATGTGTTGTTTTCTTTTTCTTCTTCTTTGTTAGATTAGCAAAAAACAAAAGTGGAAATTAGATTTCTTTCCACGTTAAATTTATATGAAATCCTTTACAATTGTGTTAACTCCCTCCCCCTCAGGAAATACCAAAAGTCAGGGGTGATTTTTATTTACCTGAGCTCCTGAGATAACGAGATGCTGACTTTTCTCAGCTTCCTACTGAGAAGCGGGTGAAGGGGCTGCCCCTTGACCTGTTTCACAAAGGCCACTGTTGGACTGGATCTTCGGACACAATAGCCCTCATAGGCCTCCTGTCTGAGGTGACTTATGTCCAGGATTTAAGGATCAGAGCCTGGTTTTCTTAGGGACTCAACATCTTTTGGCATGCAGAGAGAAGGAGGACATCAGCCCCCAAAGAACAGGATAGATGAGATAAACCAGCTTCTGCTGGGTTCCCAGCTCTAGAGATAGACATTTTAAATGATGCAAAAGCTTTGAAAGATCCTACTGGAAATTATACATACGTCAATCACAGAACCAGTCATCACACAAAGTGTTCCAGAAAGACATGTTTTGCTCTCCTAGGTAGATTTTATGTTCAGTTTTGAATGTTCAATGTGAGCAACATAAAGGGCCCAGTGGCAGCCCACATTCAGGGCCCTGGAGGCAGCAAACCCTCTGCTGCCTTTGCTTTGGAGTGACGTGCGTCTGCGCTCCACGGGGCCAGCCTTCTCAGGCAGCGTGGTCCACAGCTGCCTCTGTCATCCCTTCTCGACTTTCTCCCAGGTTAATCATTGCTCCATTCTTCTCTGCACACATGTTTCATTGTCAGCCTGAGGACTTTGACTCAGAGCTCTTGGCTGTGCACATGCGTGGTTCCCATTGCAGAGAGCCTGATGCTGTTCCAGAAGCTTGTGTTTTAAGGCACCTTCTCTTCTTACCCCTCCCAAGAAGCGGTACTGCCTTTCCCCAGCAGACAAAAGGCTCTGCTATTGTTTGCTCTTCTGTGTGACTTTTGCTTTCATTTTCGTTCTTGTTGGCAAGGTCAGTGGGCTTTTCTCAGGTTATAGTAACTATTGAGAAAGCTTTGTACAAATATTTAGGATAATTGTCTCTGCAATGTTTCTCCTCTCTCTTCTCTCTTTCTCTCGCTCTTGCTGTCTCTTTTCTTCAATCCTCACTGACCTGAGCTTCATGCTGTGATAACCCACCTCACTGTGTGCACAGTGGATTTGTCCTTTCTGCTTTGAGCCCTCTATCAGTGTAAAAATGGGACTTCTGTAAATAAAATATCACTGATGTATAATTTGTGTAATTTGAGAGACTCTTCAGTTTGTAGTGATTGTTGATCCCCAAACACTAAATTTCTCAGTTTGTCCCTGTAAAATATGTAGTGACCACGCAGCATATCACTGAGAATATCCATTTCAAGGATTTCTTTCAAAGAACATTTTTTATTTTCGCAGTTTTTTTTTTTTTTTTTTTGCTAACAGATACTATCTCCTTTATTTGTCCATTTCATAATTTAGGACATTATTCTTTTTCATATGTGTAATCATTTGACTGTGGGAGGGATTAGGGAAATTCACAAGGAACTGATGTTGCCATGCTCCATGATTACATCTTGAAGTTGTTTATTTTTTTTAACCTTTTTTGAGGGAGGCAGAAAAATCAAAGCAGGTGTTGGAGAAAGATGAATAATCAGATGTCGTTCAAGTTTTCCCATAGGTTCTGAATTCTGGTGATGATTAGAAAATCTGTTGTTTTTTTTTTTTTTTTTGGAAGTCCTAATAATTCTTTGGATACTTGTTACTGTCTAAAAGGGGGCTGGGCACAGTGGCACGCAGTGGCTCAAGAGGCTGAGGCAGGAGGATGGCAAGTTCAAGGTCAGCCTTAGCAACTTAGTGAGATCCTCTGTCTCAAACTAAAATATAAAAACTGGTTGAGGATGTGGCTCAGTGGTTAAGCACCACTGAGTTCAATCCCTGGCACTGTCCCCCCAAATAAAAAGATTACCACAAATAGAACTAAAAGGGTCACAAAATAAATGTATGGGGTAACCCTGCATTTTATTAACTAGTCATATATCTCTTAGATGGATAATAATAATAACAAACATTTGCTAAGAACTTAGTACCTAAGAAGTTCATATTCATGATCTCATTAAATCCTCACAGATATCATGGTGTAGGTATTATTACCCTGGTTTCTCAGATTGAAAACTGGGGCTAAGAAAGATTTAGTGACTTGTACCCAGCAGAGCTGGGATTCTAGCCCAGGTCCAAGTGATTTTGAAGCCTTTGTCAAATGATAATGCATCAGAGTAGAAATTACTAGATAGATGACATAACTACATCACACTGACTAGGCAGAAGCAATAAGGTGTCCAGGATGCAGGTATTGAATAATGAAATATGGTCCTGTACTTACAATATGAGGTCAGTGTTTCAAAAATGTAATCACAGAATCAGAGGGCAAGAAGAGCCCCAGAGGCTCTCTAGCAATATTGGAACATGCTCAGACAAGAAAAGGAGAATATAAAATTGTATCTATGTTGTGATTACAACCATGGAAAAGTAATTTATGTATATGGACCCAGACAGGAAGGGAACCAAGAAAATGTATTTATTAGTGTGAAGGAATTAGAGATTATTAGATTTTCATGGTGTTACATTTATTTTTGTTAAAAAAATAAGATGAACACTATAGTTTTTCTAATACATGAAAGTAAAATATCAATCCTATCAGAGAAGCTCATGAAACTAGCAATGCTTAGATTATGAATATCTAACAACACATCTTTTGCATTTTTAGTAATAGATGCAAAAATTGTCTTAGAAAAATAAAATGTAGAAAGTGGGAAATTCTACAGCACACAGAAGGTGGGGAGAGAAGCAGGGGCAATAAGATATAAACAGTAAATTCCACCCCTCGACAAAGTCATATCTGTCTCATTTTGCCTTTTATTTTAAAACAATCTCAAACTACAGAAAATTGACAAGTACCTTAAAAATTAATAGAGAATTAATAGAGACTGAGTTACCAACTCCATCATCCTTAGATACTTTAGTATTTCCTACAAACAAGGACTTTCTCCTACATAACATAATTAACAAATCAGGAAAAGAACGACACAGCCCTCTCCCTGAGCTTCAAAGCCCATTTGAGCATTGGTTGTCTTGATGATATGATTTGCAACCAAAGGACCAGTTCAGAATCCCACATTGCATCCAGCTGTCATTTCACGTTAGCTCCTTCAATCTGGAACAATACCTCAATCTTTACTCGATTCTCATAACTTTGATGTTTTTAAAAATTAGAAGGCAGTTATTCTGTAAACTGATCTTCAAGTGTGTTTGTCTAATATTTCCTCAAGCTCAAGTTTGGCAAGAATATCACACAAGTGATAACTGAGTTCTTCTCATTGCATCCTACTAGGTAGCCCTTGATTTCTAATTGTCCCTTTAGCAGGGAAGTTAACTTTGATCTTTTGTTTCATCAGTGGTCATTTTACTAAATTTTTTTTTAGTAATTAGGAGATACTTTGAGACTACATAAATACTCCATTTCATATGAAACTTTTAATTTATTTATGTATTTATTTATGCCAGAATAGACTATGTTTTTCTACTTAATTAACAGGATTATAATCCTCAATATATTCTTAGAGAAGAAGGGCTACATTGTAGATACAAATGGTTCATATACAATTTTATTTTATTTTATTTTTTTGGTACTAGGGATTGAACTCAGGGGTACTTGATACAGGCTGTGAAGGCAGCATCTGGTTTGAGTCAGAGATTGACCCCTTCTGTAGTAAATGGATGGAAAGCAAGTATAGACAGCATGCGTTCTTCCTGTCATGTGGCTGGACATCCCAAGTAGTTCGTTTATTTTCCGCAGGAGATAGGATGTTCATAATCCAAACATTGGCATCTTCATACACATCTCAGATCCAGGACTCGTGTTAGCTCTAGGGTCTTAACCTCTTCCTATCAGACATACAACTTTAACAAAATACTGATTAGGAGCTGAGCCCTCTGTCACCTGGCTGTGCTACTTTTCCTAACCCTTCCTCCTGCTTTTGTGCTGAGAAAAGCATTTGATGGAAGTTGGTTTCATCTCCCTCATTCTGACGGAGGTTGATGAATAGAAACACTGTTAATTTGTTAGATCTCACGCCTTCTCTTTCTCTTTCCTCTTTGCTCCTTCCACTCTGTCCTTTGGCCTTACCCTGTCCCCTGTCCTCCCCTTCCTTGTCTTCTCCCCATCCCTGTGTTCCATCCTCCCTCCTTCCCACCTGTCCCCTCATGTCCATGGGTCCTCAGTCTTGGGGTTCCCATCCTGGCATTACCCTTTGCTCCTTTGGTCCCACACTCAGCACATTCCCTATTGAGAAGTTCCAGCTTTGCTATTTTAAATACTTCTTACAGTCATTGCCGCTAATCCTGTTAACTGTGCCTGCACCAGCATTGCTGCTAAAACTAATGGCTCCTTTAATAATGGAGTATGCCTTTTCCTTGAGAAGCGCTGAGGAATGATTCAGTTTCCAAGCTCAGATGATGAGGTCCCTGGAATCAAATCCTGGCTTTGCTAGCTGTGGTAATATTGAGCAAGTTACATAACCCTCTAAAACTTCAGTTTTCTCATCTGGTTGACAACTCTACCCCATGGCTGGGTTTGCCTATAGTGCCTCCAGCCTTCTCAGCCTGGTTCTGAGAAGGAACTAATCCCTCCAAAGGTGTTCGTTGTGTGAAATGAAGACTAAATTCTCTCCTTGCATCTACAAGGGTACCAATTGCATGGAACTCCTGGAAACCGAGAAAATAGTCATTTAGATCCTTTTCTGGTTGAGAAAAGATATGCTTGCTAAGCAGAAAATTCTCTCTGGAAAACTGCAAAAATCTTAAAATGATGATCGTATTTTAAGGAAGGATAACATATTTTGGTCACTCAGAATATCTATTCATGTGGACAAACAGCTTTTTGATATCTTATAGATGTTACTATTGCCCGTGAAGGAAAGATGAACAGTTTCCACTAGTATTTGAGATGTATGTATTATGTGGTATTTTTCATTCAGTATTTTTACAGAATGAGATAAATTTCTTTAATGGACTCAGTTCTGATTAATACTGTTTTGTGACAACTTAGCCCCCAAATTGGCATAGCTGGCTAGTTCTCCTTTAGAGGACTCCTATGCAGTTGTAGTCAGATGTCAGCAAAGGCTCCAGTCCTCTGAAGTTTGATAGGCTGGATACCCAAGATGGCTTATCTATACTGTGATCAGTGGGTACTGGCTGTTGATTGGGAGGTGAGCTGGGGCTGTTAGTCATTTAGCCTCTTCAGTGCAATGATCTTGGGGAAGTTGTATTTCTCCTTGGTGGCAAATTTCTCCAGAGCAAGTGTTCTGTGACTACTAGTGAGAGGTTGTGTGGCTTTTTATGATGGATCCTTAGACGTCATGCGGCATTACGGTGTCATATTCTATGGGTGGAAATAGTCCCAAGCCTGTTCAGATTCACTGGATGAACACAGGAATGGATGTCTGTGAGAGGATGTCAAAGAATTCGTGGCCATCTTTGAATGTCACAATTGGTTCTCTGATCACACTGGAAGGATTAATTACATCCTTCCAAGTTCACATCCTTCCAACTGCAAATACATTGACTCTCTCCCAAGACCCCTCAAAGTCTCATACAGGGTGATATCAGATGCAGGCTCCAGATGTGGGGTCTTGGGATGTGAATGCAGATATGGATGAGGCTCTTTGGTTCAGTTTCAGTTCTCTAGAATTCTCTCCTGCCTAGAAGGACATTAACACTTTTCCTTAGTGTAGAACTCTGAATACGATTGCGTTTTCTCTTCAGCCACCTTGGGTTCATCCCCGCTGGCAGACAGTGTGCTAGAACAGAAAGAGCATCAGGCACGGATGACTCTCAATCCATCTTTGTGCCAAGGATTTCAGTCCATCACTTTCCTTCTCTGGGTCTCATTTTCTACACATGGTGAAATAAAACCCATACATACCTTAGAGAGCTCTTTCAGCTCAAAAATTCTATGACTGTGAAATGCCAAAATTATACTATTTGTATATGAGCGGATACAAATACTTGTGATATTTAATGTCATTCCACGAGCAGGACATATTACTAAATAAAGGATAAAATAAATTATGAAGTAATAAACAAAAGTAAATACTTGTGAACTAAAACTAATTTTGAGTCAATTTGGCCACTAGAGGTCAGTAGTGTTCCATCTCAAAAAGAATAAATAAGCTCAGGTCCCTAACTGTTCCCTAGCTTTGGCCGGAGGACATGGCTTTTCCTGGTATCTTTTTGTTTACTAGGAATATCTCCTGACAGTTGTCAGAGGTGTACCTTGTGAAGGGGTGATTTGGTTGCCACTGTAGGTGACATTCCATGTAAGAAAATGACTTTCTGGTTTCTTCTGCCTCTCACTGTGGTGTGATCAGGGGCCCTGAGATAATTTGATAGAAAGTAACATTAGCTCCTGGGTGAAAAGACAGTGAAAATCCAGTGTTGTCCATGATTCAGTGCAGATTTGTCTGCTTTATTATGACATTGAAAAAGTAAGGACCCGGAGCAGCACATTTATTCAGCCAGTGTTTGTGGACGCACGTTCAGGCTCTGTGCTGGGCAGTGGTGTGACATTAATGGACAAGATACTGTCCTCAAGGAATTTAAGGAATCAAGTATAGGAGTTTCTATTCAGCCCCATAGGACAAGACTATGACTTCTGTTTCTGTGGACGATCACTCACAGCTCAGCAAGGGTCAGTGGATCTTTAACATCCATTAATTTCTATAAGGCAATGCTAAGAGGACATGGTAAGCTTTCTATGCCAGATCTAAAATGGAACCACAGAATGGTGTGCATGAAAATGTTAAAATGGTCACTGGGTTGGGGCCTGTGGTGCTTGCTAGAAAAAACCTACTATAATTTACTTCAACATAAAACTGTTTGGATGGGAGAGACAACATTCCAAGTTAAATTAGTGCCCTAGAGTATAAAGATCTCTAGAGATCTCCTCCGAAGGAACTTTTGCGTGAGTGAGCAAGGATGGATTCGAGCACGCCTGAGAAGGCTCTATCAAATTTTCCCCCCAGTGAAAGCTCCAGGACACTTTCTTACAATTTGTTTTATGATGTACAAAAAGAAAACCTATTTTTTATTTTAATGTTTTATTAGCACATTATAGTTATAATATTGGGGTTTATTTTGACATAATCATACATGCATGGAATATAATTTGCTTCATTTCAGTCTCCAATACTTTCTCTTTCCCTCCACTTTTTCCTCTTCCTTGTCCTCTTCCTCTGCTCTACTGGTCTTTCTTTTATTGATTTAATTTTTTTAAATTGGTGCATTATAGATATACACAAAGGGGAAATTCACTGGGGTTTGTTCTTATACGCACTTGGCATAATTTGGTTAATTTCATTCTGTATTTCCTCCCTTTTGCTGTCACTCCTCCTTCCCCTCTTTCCCCTTCCTCTACTCCATGATTTTTGTGGGATTCTCCCCACTCTTTTCCCTGAATTTTGCTCTAGCTTCCACATTCAACCCTCGATTTTCTGAGACTGGCTTTTTCACTTAGCATGATGTTCTCCATTTCCATCCATTTACCAGCAAATGCCATAATTTTATCCTTCCTTATGGCTGAATAAAACTCCATTGTGTGTATATACCACATTTTCTTCCTCCATTAATCCATTGATGGATACCTAACCTGGTTCCATAGTTTGACTACTATGAATTGTGCTGCTATAAATGTTGGTGTGCCTGTATCACTACATAGTATGCTGCTTTTAGTTCTTTTGGATACATCCCAAGGAGTAGGATAGCTGGGTTATATGGTAGTTCCACTCCTAGTCTAACAAAACCCATTTGTAACCTGAGCTTACAATTCTGTCCTCAGGGATGAATCAGAGGAATCCTGGACTCTTTCTATAACTTGGGGAGCTATTTCTTCTGCAGCTTAAAGGAACTTGAACTGTTTTAAACTTGTTGTCAATCAGCACTTAGAAGTGACATGGAAGCCAGTTCAGAGCAGAACACAGCCAAAGCCCCTCTCCTTTAATGGCAAGACTTTTTCTTGTTTTCTCTCTTCACCAGAGAAGGAAGGGAGCCTGGCCAGATCTCTGCTTCAAGCTAGGGAACCCTTGATCTGCTGTGTTGTGATGAGTGTCTAATTACTAATTTTCACCAGTTGTTCTAAAATGACACATGGGCTCATCCTTACTTCCAATTGTCCCAGAGTTAGATCAAATAGTGAAAACAAAAGGTTAGGGGCAGAGCTGCACAATACAATTTGATTTATTTTAAAAAACATCCTTATTCATGTGCTATTGACTCCCACTGATGCGTCTTCCATCTCCAGCTAGAGTAGTTGTCTTCCTTTTCTGAGTTTGAGGTACCTCATCAACAGTGTCTGAGACATTTTGTAGGATTTATCTTGAGATATTGTATAAGAGGGGGAAGAAAAATAGGAATTTTTTTTTTTGGTAGAATGGAAGATCATTCAAGCTAGAAGTTTCTGGGGGAGGCAGTCTGCTATGGGTTCTGCATGGCACTGCATTTCTTGCTGGTGTGCCAAGATTTCAGGGCCCTGACCCAGACTTTAATGAAGAGTGTTTATACAGGGCCACATTAAGGCTGAGGTAATGCTTCCCTCTGGTTAAAGAGCAGGCTTGCTTCCCCTCTCTAGAAAAGCAACAAATCCCCCAAGCTCTGTCCCACAACCAGGGCTTATGCAGGTATCCATTAGGGACCTCTGCCTCGCCCTCATGGGACTTGGGAGGACAGAAACAAAACAGCCTGAAGCTCACGACGCTGGTGAGCTGCGAGTCAGGGTCCTTGGGCTCAGACATAAGCATCTCATGCCTCTGCCAGCAGGCATGAGATGGGTAACCTGTTAGCTTGCAGGTAGTGTAAAATCCAGATCCTGACAGAAGCCAACAGAGGAATGCTCCAAGCTCATTCTTCTTATAGTAAAAGGTTGCGAGAAAAACTCAAAACTGTAAGGATTATGTTTTTACATCAAAATCAGGAAACCCATTAGCAGCCTAGAGTTTTACAGCCTAGCTGGCAACCCAGGAGCATTCTTTCATAAAATATTAGTTATCACTCTAAACCTGAGTTCTATGACCTTCAAAGCATCACTTTATGTTATTTAAAACCAGAAATCTCTTTAATACTTCTAGACCCAAATGATAGTCTTGATTTTAAAGCCAATTTTTTAAAAATAAAAATTTAGTGGAAGAGACATCCAGCTAAAATGCAAGAAAATGTAGATTTGTTTAAAGAATCAGAATCATCAAATCATAAAAGTTGGAATGGGTGGTGATTCTCTAAGGAAATATATTCTGAGAACCTACAGCAGGTGCTAAGTCTGAGCAGTCAGAGACAGTCAAACCACTAAAGATCAACTCTTAAATATCGGGAACCATCCTCTAAACTCATGGATAGTAGTATTTGATAAGGTTCTGTTATTTTATACCATGCCAGGCTAAATTACCTCTATTCCAGGCCCTCGTTTAAGGAAACAGGGGTTTATAGTAAAAGTTACTAGTCCCTCACAGTCTTATGGTTAATTTCAAATATTTTAGTAGTCCACAAAAAATGATATCTATTTCATCCTGGACACCACACATTAACCTTTTTAATTAGAAAATGGATATAGAATTGAATGAGCTCTAGGTTGAGCCAGAACTAGAATCTAGATTTCTTCTTTAACCAATTTTATGGCACTATTATCAGAATGAGGCACTTGCATTCCAACATCAAAATTGTTGCCACATTGAATTAACCATTTAATTTTAGTCATTTTTGAACTTGGCTTTTGTGTTAGACAGCTCTTTGTCGCTGTAACCAAAAGACCTGAAAGGAACAACTTAGAGGAGGAAAAGGTTTTTTGGCTCACAGTTCCAGAGTTTCAGTCCATGGTTGGCTGACTCCATAGCTTTTGGCCCAGGTGAAACAGAACATCATGGCAGAAGAGTGTGGCAGAGGAAAGCAGCTTAGGATGTGACAACCAGGAAGCAGACAGACTTCTGCACACCAGGCACAAAATATAAACCCCAAAGGCACATCCCCAGTGACCTACTTTGTCCAGCTGCACCCTTACCTGCCTATTGTTACTACTCAGTTAATCCATATCAGTGGATCAATCCACTGATTAAGTCACAACTCTCATAATCTAATCATTTTACCTCTGAACATTCTTGCATTGTCTCACATGTGAACTTTTGAGGGACATCTCATATCTAAACCATAACAGCTTTGTTGTAAGCAAATGGAGGGTTAGTTGCGCTACTCATACATTTTTATTATAATAAAATAACATAAAACTATTTTTAAAAGCTCTTCTTGTACAACTAGAGGTATAAACACCAATCTTTGGGAAATATTGATTAGAAAATACTTTGTCTAGAGAAAAATGAATGCCAAGACTGCATAGCATTATTTTTAATTATTTTCATTTTTGTTATAAAATTCAAAGCTTGACTCCATTGAATTCCATTGCATTTTCACTTAAATTTTTAAAACTATACTGGTAATTTCTTACATTTCCATTTCCTATTAAATGAATAAAAATGACTGATCAAATTAGCCAACTATTAGTTATTATTAGGAAATTGTAATCTTGAGAAAAATATATATGAAAAAACTTAATTTATAATGATAGAATGCTAATATAGTACATTATATTATAGTATATTATTATAATCTGGTTTTGAAATCAAATTTCAACAAGTAGGACATAGTCTTTAATCACCAACTTCAAGACAAGCACCTATTCTCCAATGAATTCAATAACCTTTCAAGGGGACAAATCAGTAAAAAAGAAAATATGAGTTCTTATTTAGGAGTGAAATGAAACATGTTTTGCAAATCAATGAGCTTAAAGTATCAAGGAACACACCTGGTTGCACTTGAAAGTTATCAAAATGCCTTCGTTTAGCATATTTAACCTTAAAATATCCACAATAAGTTTAGAACCCTCTAATTACTTAAGACAGAAGTTTTCATGTGGGTGATGAGAGTATGTCAGACTGGGACATCCAAATGACCTCAAAGTTCTCCATTTGGCCATTTCCCCCCCATATCATACCTGCTGTGAAACAGCTTCACTGTGGAGTTCCTCTATTCTCTATGAAGGAAATGACAAATTTGTGTTATTCTGATGAACTGTAATGTCAATATTCACATTTCAGATTATGTAAATGTTCATCTTATAATCAAACATTTCTATACAATCTCAGTGGCTTCTATTTGTATGTTTCTTTTCCTTATTCAGAAGGAGACTTTTTATGATCAAGTAACTTTAAAACCATTTTTAATTAAAAATTATAACACAAATATGGAACAGTATATGAGATAAATATGTAAGCTAATGAATATTCAATTCATGACCAGTTTGCAAAATTTTCTAAGTCCCTTTTTATATTCAGTTAGGTGTACTATTCTTGTTCATTGGAGGGCACATGTTCAACTTTTTTTTTTCTGCCATGCTGGGGGATTGAACCCAGGGCTTCATCATGATAGGCAATCACTCTACCACTGAGCTATCTCCCCAGTCCTGGAGAACACATCTTAGTTAACAATAACATTGTTTATCAAATTTGCAACATTTTGTGAACAATGTATTGCTTTCTAATTTAATGCCTCCTCCTCCTCCCCCTTTTTTTTGAGGGGTCTTGCTCCGTTGCAGGCTAGCCTCAAATCTCTTGACTCAAATGATCCTCCTGCTTCAGCCTCCAGAATAGGTGGGAACAAGTACATAGTCCTGCACAGGGCTAAGACTTTACTTTTAGAGTTTGAATTAACTAGCAAACACGTTTCGTTCTGGAATTTTAAAAAGGTGAATGTTCTAAAATAATCATATGAAATAATTTTCTTGCATTTTGAAAATAATTTCAGCACCCAAAAATGCTTTCAAAAAGGCCATTTTTTTCTGTGTACTTTTAAATTATGTATTTTAGTTAAAATATGTCATTTTAGTTATAGGTATTCTTTCTGTTCTTTTATCCCTTAGTTCAATGGACTTGTCAAAAAAAAGAACTTTGTTTTTTGGTTTTGTCTGGCACTGCTTCCCATAGCAAAATTTTGCTAATTTTATCCAAGGTGATGGACTTAACATACTTCTCTGTCCTTTGTAATGCTAGTTTATGTGCTTGATCAAGTCAGTGTGCAGCTTTCTTTTTAAATACAAGCCTAGTTTATAGGTGGCAATGTATTCTTCTTCCACTAGAAAGAAAAATGACATCTGCTGGTATCTTTCTTTGTGATGTTAGTGATATTGATGCTCAGTGTATAAATCACTCTTTCTCCATCTTTTTTTCACATTCTTCTCCTTAGAAGGCTTTTTAGACACTTTAATAATCTCCTCTCCCTAATGCAATGCTCTTTTGCCAAATTTGGAAAGCCAATATTTCTTCAAATATTTTCATACCACACTCTTAACCTCTCTCTTCTAGGACTCTGACAATATACATGTTACATCTTCTTTTCTTATCTGAGACTCCTAAGATTTTGTTCCTATTTTTCCCAATAATTTTTCTCTCTGTTGTTCAGACTGGATGATTTCTACCAAGATTTCCAAATTCACTCTTTTTCTTCCATCTCCATTCTGCCACTGATTCTTTGCAGAGAGGTTTACATTTTGTTAAAATTTAAATAACTAATTAAATCATTTCTTTTTTTTTTTCAATTCTAAAATTGCCACTTGATTCTTACTTTATCTTTTATTTGTGTTGTTCATACTTCCGATTATAATTTCTGTTTTGGGTTTTTTCATGATTGATTGTTCAAGTATTTTTGTAATAGCTGTTTAAGGCCAGTTTCAGATAATTTCAACAATTGTGTCATTCCAGTGTTGGTATCTGTCAACCGTTACCCTGCTAGGAATTGAGATTACCATGGCTCTTTATAAGCTACATAATTGTGGATTGGCTCCTGGACCTTTTGGCCTTTTTTTTATGAGCCTGTGGACCTTGTTTAAATTCTATGGAGAAAGTTGATATTTTGGTTTTAGTAGGAACAGGAGTTGTTCAGGCTGAGGCTACTGAGGTTCCAACCCATCTTCTTGGGGTTGTGATTCCAAAGTCATTTCAGTTTGCAGCGCTTTATTTTCACTTAATTTTAACAATGTTAACAATTCAATAAAGTATGTTTTATGATTTCCATTTTTCAAATAAAAAGATACATTTGAATTCCGTCTATCACCAGCTATATGATACTGGAGAAAACACTCTTTAGGTCTTGATTTCCTCATCTGTAAAACGGAGTTCCTGATACCTACCTGATTGCATTATTTGAGGACTGAACAAAATAATAGATGTAGCATACCTAGCACCCTGCACATCATAAAGATCCAGGCCTAAGTTTTTACTCTATACTATTTCATCCTGCTTACTTTGAGTTTGATTGGTTCTTCTTTTCCTAATTTCTTAAAGTGAACCCTTAGATTCTTGATTTGAAACTTCCCTTGTTTCTCTCATATAAACATATAATAGTAAAAGAAAAAAGTCTAAGAACTACTTCAGCCACATTTTGCAAATTTTGACATATTTACATTTTAATTAAACTATTTTCTAGTTTTTCTTGTGACTTTTTTTTTTTTTTTAGAAGTGCACAGTTTGATTTCCAACTACTTGGGGATTTATGAAAATTTTGCTGTTATTGATTTCAAGTTTAGTTCCTTTGCAAGCAGAGAAAATAATTTGTACGACTTTATTTTAAATTTATTGAGGTTTGCTTTTTAAGCATCCATTTGGGAGACTATTCCATGTACATCTGAAAAGAAAGCTTGCTCTTCAGTTCTTGGGTAGGATGGTCTGTAAATGTCAGTTAGGTCAAGTTAGTTGATAGTATTGTTCAAGTCTTCTGTATTAATAGTTTGAAAATTTGCCATTTCTTTATGGAAATCACCTTTGTAGCTTCCAAAACCACTAATGCCTGTATCTGACTTCTTGAAATTTAGATTTAATTAGTCAGGGGTATCACCTGTTCAGTGTAATCATTAAGAGATTCCCATTGATTCTAATGTATAGAGAAGTTGGGACCTGTGTTCTTTATCCTGACTGATTTTCTTTATAATTGTTTTACAAATTAGAAAACAGAGAGCAATGAACTGTCCAGTTATCATTGGAGCTTAGTTTATTATTTCACTTCTATTAATTTTTGCATCTTCTTGATGAATTGATCCTTTTATCTCATTGTTTTCACAAGAATTTCCCTAGTTACTAGTGAAAGTAAACATTTAAGACATAACAAACCTTTCCAGCAATTCAGTTTTCTTTGGTGAGTAGGTAAATATACCTACTCTTTCTTTATGTAGGTACATAGACGTACATAAATAGGTATATTTATGTTTTGTTAATATATTTATTTTGAGTTGTCTTTTTCTTAATGATAAATTTTTAGTTTTCTATATTCTCCCAGCCTCTTATTTTTAACCTGATTAAAGATGCCTTTTTGTTTGTTTGTTTGTAAAACATTTAAATTTAGGGGCTGGGGTTGTGGCTCAGTGGTAGAGTGCTCACCTCACACGTATGAAGCACTGTGTTTGATCCTCAGCACCACATAAAAATAAATAAAATAAAGGTATTGTGTCCATCTACAACCAAAAAATATTTTTAAAAATGTTTAAATTTAAAAATAATCAAAAATTTAGACCTTATTTCCTGGTGCTGGTTTGTCTTCCCTGAGGCAGTGTCTTAAAGAATCTATTTTTCTTCTAAAAGTTTAGGGTATTGTTCTTAATATTTAGGTCATATTTCTTTTGGAATTTAATTTTGGTGTAAGATCAGGATCTGATTTTATATTTTTACATGAAGAGCCAATTTAACTAGAACCACTATAATTTGTGTTTTCAACAACTAATGAACAGTTATGGTACTAATTTACTCTCTCAACAGTACTGAATAATAGTTCTTTCCCACTACTTTATCAACACTTATTCCTGACAAGATATCTTTAGTATATACTAACTTCTAGATATTTTTTTCTAATTTTCTTTTTGTCTACTCATGTCAAAACCATGAAGTTTTTTCAAATAGAATTACCATATGATCCAGCAATTCCACTTCTGGATATATACTGAAATAACTGAAAATAAGGTTTTCATGTATCTGCACACAGCAGCATTAATGGGAATAGCCAAAAGGTGCAAGCAATCTTAAGCATCTGTCGACAGAGAAACAAATAAGCAAAATGAAGCCAAAAATTGTGCAGACTTAAAAAGACATTCTACCTTATGCTACACCCTGGATGAACATTGAAGCCAATGACTCCAGTAGGTACCTAGAGTAACCAAACTCATAAGATGAAGTGAGAGTTAGTGAGTTTCAGCTCAGGAAGATGAAGAGTTCTGAAGATTGACAGCACACCAATGTGAAAGTACTTAATACCACTGAACTAAAAAAATGGTTAAGATGGTCAATTTTCTGCTATGTATTTTTACCACAACTGGAAATATATATATTTTTACAAAATGTTCTAGCAAAAAAAAAAAAAAAAAAAAAGGCAATTTTAATACTTTTCCTTGATTCTGCAAGTTTCACCACTGCATGGAATTCCTTATATTAATCTTGCTCAAGACAAAATACTTCTTGAATCTGAAGAGTTAAATATTTCACAATCTTGGGAAATTCTTAGCTATTACTTTTTAAGTACTGCCTCCATTCTCTTTGACTTTTCTTGGCACTTCTTTCAGATTTGTTGGATTTTTTCCCCCTTCATTTATTTACCTCCTGCAATGCATTCTAGTAAATTTTCTCAAACTTTTTTAGTACTAGCCAAATGAACAGTTTTCAAATACCAATGGAAATATTTTTTCCATGTAGTCCTTAAAAGGATTAAGGCTAATGTGTCAGAAAGCTCTGCCAGAAGAACAGAGCCAAGAACAGGGTAAACAAAAAGCCTCACCCCTACAGCTCAGAACGTTACATGGAAGTCAAAACAAGAATGCATTAGGGTATCACGGTATCCCGGTATCCCGGTGATGTCTACACTGTGCTCAATGGATATTACCGAGAAAGGTGTTGCGAACCTTGTAAATCTGGCACAGAGCATTTTGTACCACGTACGACCTTAAACAAGAATTATCTTTATTCTTAAGCTTCAAGTTTTTCTGAGGCTTGCCGGGAGGATCAAATGGGATAAGACACGGGGCTATACCGAAGTACTACTAAGGTATTTCCTCGATAATTAAAGATTCAATAGATGGGAAGAGCAGTACGGAGAGAAACATTCCATTAGGGGTATACTTTACGCGCTTTCTGATTTTAGAAACTGAAAAAAAAAGGAAAAATCTGCTTTTAGAATCGAGGAACCGCGTTTGCTTACTTTTTCTATTGTCTATCTTTTCTTAAATTTGAATGCCTTCTCTCTGGCCTAGCGTTTGGTTAGACCAATTTCCTTCCTGACAATAGTCAGGATTACCCATCTAGGTTTCTAACCCCAAAGTTCAGGCTTCCTATGAGATAAGAGCTGCTCGGCTGGCACCGACTTTCTCAGGAGCAGCTTCGCTTCCGTACTGCCATTGGCTGTCGCTCTTCCCGGACCCGCCCACAGGAGCTCAATCCTGATTGGGCGTCACTTTCCTTTTGTTATACTCCCGCACTTCGTGATAGGACGATTGGCGGCGGGCTGCTAATGCGCAGGCGTGCAATCCCGAGTCGTGATTGGCGGGCGACGGAGCCGGTCGGGGTGGAGCTCCTCTTTCAGCGCACGCTCTGTGGGCGAAGAGGGCGGAGCTGCCGGTGTCAGTTGGTCCAGGTGTCCCGGCCTGAGGCATCCTCCTGATCCCACCCCCTCCCGGCGCCTCAAACGGAAGGTGAGGGCGGTCCTGGGCAGCCGGGGGCCGGGCCCAGGGATTGGGATGTCGGCATCGGTACTGCCGAGGGCCTGGAGGGAGAGGCGGGCTGGACTGAAGCGGTCGCGGCCTCGGGCCTGGGCTTTGGTGGGCGGCGGAGGCCTGGTTCCCTGCAGAACCCTTGCGCATCCTCCTCTCATTTTCTCATTATCAGGCCCGGAGGCTCCTTTGGGGCGGGGCCGCCGGCGGTCCCTGACTCTAAAATCTTGCTGCGGTCTCTTGGTTCAGGGCCCTTCTCCAGTCCAGCTTTGCGCTCAGGAATGGAACTGCAGGAGGGCCGTTAGGGTGGGATAGCACCGGACACGCCTAGACTTGCCGGAGGCTGCTCTAGGAGAACCCGGATGATGGGAGAGAACTCCAGGGTGGGAAGGGAGGCTGGTTAGCGGTGAAATAAGATGGGACATCTTTCCAGGAGCCGAAAGCAGCACCTGGGTTTGTTTCTTCGTTAGCTTCTCTCAAAAGTCCTACTGAACAAGTTTTGGAGAGGAAGGTTTGGATAGGAGAAAGAGCATACATTCCTGAAAGGCAAGACTTCTCTTTTGCAATGTATCAATCTCGGGCTGTGATGTAATAATATTAAGGACAGATTACTATTCCAGGTGTTCCCAACACTATATCTGTCCATACTTGAGGACCCCAAACTACACCTAGGAATCTTGGTACTCCTTATTGATTAAGCTCAATCAATATAGCTAGCTTTTGTTCCCCAGTCCTCATTGACCAAACAGTTCCTTGATCTCGTGGAATTTGAAACTGGAATTACCTAACCTGAGAAACTAGTCACTAGCAGAACTTGAACAGATACACAGAAACCATGATGAAGTTGATGTAGCTTGAAGCGAATGAGATTTACCTTCAGTCATTTAGTGTAGAAAACACCAAAGAAGTTAGTGGTTGCAAAGTGTTTGGCAAACTTAGGAACATAATAAAGTTTTCTTCCATTGCACAGTGGAAAAAGGGACTATAAAGGTAGATCTGAGTTCAAATTTTTGATATAGACATTGTGAAACACACGGTAGATAACATAGCCTTTCTAAGATTTAGTATCCACATCTGTAGATTGTAATTTCCTTCTATTGATTTGATGAAATAATAGAAGGTGTTTAGCACATTAGTGCACAAAGATTCTGCTAAAATCTAACCATCCACTAATAAGTAGATGACAGATGATGAAAATCAATTATATATGCAGAAAAGTTGAGTGGTTGAAGTAGTATGAAATATTAGGTTTTCTCAAAATTTCAAATCTGAGATGTGAGCATAGATGAGGTGGAATGCTGGAAAAAGACTGGAACACTGGCTGTAGTCTAGGCTCTGTGTATAAATGTGGTGATCTTGAGTAAGCCATTCTCATCTTTGACCTTCGTTTTTTATTCGTAAAATGAGGCAGCTGGACCAGATGGTTTTTCTAAAAATTTTTTTTGTGGCCCAAACTAGTGCTAAAAGGTAAAGATAATAGCTAATAATTATTGAGTAGGTACAGAAGCACATTATATATATCAGCTCATTAAATTCTCACAACAAACCACAGGTTCTACATATATTTATTATTTCCATTTTACAGGTAAGAAAACAGGCTAAGATTTTAACTTTGCCTAAGGTTCCAGAGATAATAAATAGCAGAGAGAGGATTTGAATCCAGATCATGTAAAACCATATTCTTAATCAGTGTGCTAAACTTCCTCTTTGGAAGAGGTACTATAGAAGAAGGAATATTTGGTAAGATGGTAGTCTGTGGTCACAGTTTGGACAATTTGGTCACAGTCATGGACATAGGAAAGATAGTTATTTAAGTGAATCTTGTCCTAATGCTTGCCACATTTCATAATTCTTATTTTCTTCATACCTTCTACTTCCCGATATGAAGAAAATTATCATAAATAATTTTTAAGGGCAACAGCTGAATGGCAGTTCGCTCTTGCCCAGTACTCCCAGATGGCCTGCTGTGTTAGCTGTTGCTCCGCCACCTCTCCCAGCCAGTCCAGTGCTTGAAACAATATTAAAAGTGAGAGTGACTGGTGATTTGTTAGAAATGTGCTCTTCTCTCAGGAAGGTGTTGAATCAAGTTTTCATTTTAAGAGTGATGTTAATGTTCCTACCACAGAAAAGATCACTCTGAGGAAATGCACGTTAATTAGCTAGATTTAGTCATTCCACAATTTATATATACTTCACATGTTGTGCACAAGAAATACATACAATTCTAAGTGAATTAGAAAGTAATCAAAAATAATTGGTAAGGAATAATTTTTGAAGTGTGATTTTCAGTACTGCAATAGATTGAATAGCTTTAAAAAGAATTCCTGAAAAAAAATTTTGTACTCATTCTATTTGAATTTAGATAGATATACACATACTTTCTCCAGAGTGCAGAGAACCTGAGAACTGAAACCATATAAAAAACAGGTGAAAAAGGCCAGGTGCAGAGGCACATGCCTGTGATCTCAGCTAACTGGGAGGCTAAGGCAGGAGGATTGTGAGTTCCAAACCAGCCTGGGCAACTTAGCAAGGCTCTGTCTCAAAACAAAACAAAACAAACAAAAAACACAAGGTAAAAGAGAGTACCTTCAAGTGTTGTTTGGGTAAATGGAAAGATGCAACAAGACTTGGAGTAGGTTTATTATGCGTCATTGAGTTGCTTGTGGTTCTTCAATAATGCCATGAAAAGGATGTTTAATCCTTTTTATTTTAGACTGATACATTACTCAAGAAAGTAGTAGTTTATAGATTCATCCACTAGACATTTTGTTTCCATGTTCATGCTAGTAACTGAAGTGTAACACAACTATATTGATAAATGTGAAAGAATAATAAATAGTACGTTGATTTCTGTGGATTGTGATTCTAATTTTGGTATGCATGCATCTTTGTTCAGTAGGTCTGGGTTCTGCTTAGCATATGAAGGCGTAACAATGCCTTGGGTATATTAGTATTCAGTAAATACTTGTCCAAAGAGGAACATTGACAAAACAGGTCTAGGTTGCTTCAGTGCAGATTGGTTACAAATAAATCTATGTTCAGTAGTATTCTGGTAACATTGTTTACTAACTTAAGCATACTGTATGTGAAAATGGTCATTAATAGAGCAGAACATGTTTCATAAGAATTTTGTGCTTTAATGTTTTGAAGCCTTTTATTAAAATAATGAAATGGTACTGTTTATTTTCTTATTAATTATCTACACCCTGATTAATCTGTTTTGGTTTAACCATAACCAGGTAAAAGTGGACTTTTTTTATATATTCCATATTAGTGTTTCAGATATCTAATATTTTTCTTTTGAATTATATGTGCAAAAAAGTTAAGCAGCATATGTGAAACAGTACTTAATATTTTGAAAAAGATTTGTCTTCTTCCGTGCTATAATCCCTAATTGTAAGAACTTTTTCATTCCGTGTTCTCTTTATTTGTTTTTGTGTATTTTATGTAGTTTACATTAGTGAATATACAATTTTGTAAACATTCTTCCATATTATTTTAGTAATCATAATTATTTTTAGTAGCCATTCCATTAGAAATTGCAAGTGTAATTTACCAGACAGTTACATTGTTTCTGATATACTGGGTTGTAAATAAGATTGAAGTAAATATTTTTATGTGTATAACTTTTCCCTTTTTTGTAACTGCCTTTAGGCTAAGTTCCTAAACGTAAAATATTCAGTTAAAAAGGTTTTAAATATCTTTATGAATCTTGTTTGTTATCATTCTACTTTCCAAAAAGATTACACATTTAAGATTTATGTCCTGGGGCTGGGGATATAGCTCAGTTGGTAGAGTGCTTGCCTCCTATGCACAAGGCCCTGGGTTCAATCCCCGCACCACCAGGAAAAAAAAAAAGAGATTTGTGTCCATTATTTGCACATTTTATCATTTAATCATTTTATCATTATCATTTACCTTTAAAAAATGAATTTCTTTGATTACCAAGAAACTCAATATTTTCTCTCCTAATACTGTCTTTGTAATCTATTTGTATTCTTTGATTATTTACCTATGGATGTTTCTTTTTTTCTTAGAAACAGTAAAGTATAATTTGACTAAGTCTTCTTCTTTTTAAAAATAAACTTATATTTTATTATGTGTCTGTTTCTTTTTCTTACTGTAGATCATTCATCAAGAATTTTACATCGAAGGCCTAAAAGTTTATTACCCAAGATGATGAGTGCTGACATGGATGGTGTGTTCTTCATTTGCTTTTTTGTGTGTTTCTGGGGTTGTTTGTTGTTGTTTGGTTGCTTTTGCTTTATTAAACAATGGGAAGAGCAGAGAAACAATTTTTAGAAGGTTTGGGTCTTGGCTGATTATTTATATCCCATCTAGTTTTAGAAAGGATCTAAGGCAACTTCCATTCCTTAACTGAGATGTTGGCAAATCATTTTTTAATTTTCACCTTAGTGTCCTCAACTGCATTGTGGATATCCCCACAAGAGCTTTGTGGGGCTCTTGAACAAGTCAGTTAAAAGAAGGAATAGAAAATGTTTTGTAGATTTTTAAGTGCTACACTAAACAAATGGTATCTAATGTTAATGAATAGTAAATGTGAACCTTTTCATTACAGCAGTTGATGCTGAAAATCAGGTGGAACTGGAAGAAAAAACGCGACTTATTAATCAAGTGTTGGAACTCCAACACACTCTCGAAGGTTAGCTTACATTTTGTAGTTTTCATTAACGACATCTACTTAATTGAAATTTTAAGCTTTTATGTTGCTAAATTTTGTTAGTGCGAGTAATTTGAAAAAGCATAAACCAAAGTCTATTTTAATAGTTTTGTTTTTCTTCCTCCTGCCTGTAGTTTTGCTGGTGGTTGTAAAGAACATATATGCTCCAAAGGACATCAAACATTCTGCTTCCCTTTAAGGTCTACCATGATGCTGTTTAATATGAGAACTCTTTTCAAGTCCTGGCAGTGCGTAACTAAGTCCACATTAATAAATGTTACAGTAAAGTGAAAATGACATATTAACCTCAGAAATTAAAAGGAAGTTGATCTAATTTTTTTCATTTTTTAAATGCATAAAATTAATAACTGAAATATCTTTTGGTGTTTAGTATGAGGGTCTTCCCCTGACCCTTGGCACTAGAAAGTAGACCTTGTCACTTAGAACCTTCCAATAGCTTCCCATTTGGAGTCATGTTATTCTCTCTGACTCATATGTTCCACCTCAGGCTATCTAGGGTCCTCTCTATTCTTCAAAATGCCAAGTACATCCTACTCAGGAGAAGTAGCTGTTCCCCTCAGTCTTCTCTCTTAGTTGCATATCTGTATGGCTCATTCTGGCATTTCCTATAAGTCTCCAGTCAAATTCCCTTTACCAAAATAGTTAAACCTGAAAAGAGCAACTTCTTTTCTGCTTCTTATGACCCTTGCCATTCTTGCTTTTTCTTTAGACCAACTCAGTGTGACATCTGTATATTTGTTTAATGTTTGCTCCTGATCTTCACTCTGTGTCCCCTGATGCACGTGTGTCTTCACAAATCCTTTTGCTGCTGTTGCTTCTAGAACAGTGCTTGGCTCTTTGGGGGTACCCAGTAACTATGTGTTAAATGCATGCATGGAGGTAATTTTTTATTTCATCATGAGGATTCATATTTTTTGCTAATGTAAAAATACAAAATGATCTTGGGAAAAGATGTCTTATATCCAGTGTATGAGTTCAGTTGTACTATTACATATCTTAAAAATTTCTAGTAAAGACATTATGGTTTCATCTTGATAGGACATTTACATTTAAAAAAAAAGTCTGTTTTCTTTAATCATTTTAAGTATTAACTGCTTAACATAAATGCCGTTTACAAAGAATAACTTTGAATCTAATGTGAAATCTCTTTTGGGGAATTGGCATCCACTGATGGGTACTAGTTTTACTTTGTTTGTCTTAAACTTTTCTAAAGTAATCTGAATTTAAAAACAGAAAACTTAAGAACAGTGATCTCAGCCGGGCATGGTGATGCACGCCTGTAATCCCAGCACTTTGGGAGGCTGAGACAGGAGAATCTTGAGTTCAAAGCCAGCCTCAGCAACAACGAGGCGCTAAGCAACTCAGTGAGACCCTGTGTCTACATAAAACTGCATCCCTTTTGTGACCTAATTTACAAATATTTAAAATTGTGTTACAGTTCTGCTTTGCTGTTTAATAAAAAATAGGGTTAGGGATGTGCTCCGTGGTGGAGTAGCCCTGAGTTCAATCCCTGGTACCAGAAATAAAAGAATAGTGTTCTTTTTTTCCCTGCTGTGTATTGAACCTGGAGTCTAGGGCATGCTGGACAGGTGCTCTGCCACTAAGCTATACCCACACCTTGATCTTGCTTTTAGTAATGAATTTTCAGCAGTTTGTAATAGGGAGTCACTGGCATCATTTTATTGATAATGGACGTTTTTTTCTTTATGTAGATCTCTCTGCAAGAGTAGATGCAGTTAAAGAAGAAAATCTGAAGCTAAAATCAGAAAACCAAGTTCTTGGACAATATATAGAAAACCTCATGTCTGCTTCTAGTGTTTTTCAAACAACTGACACAAAAAGCAAAAGAAAGTAAGGGATTGGTTTCCCTTCTGTTTTATGGAATTGCTGCTGACCTTTTTTTTTTCTC